>PVKS010016004.1:0-44782 GCA_004027875.1 Aplodontia rufa
TACATTTTATTGTTGTGAAATTATAAAAATAATACTGTTAAAATTCTCTGAGGTAATGGTCGTCACCTTTCTGAAAAATGACACCAAGCCCTTGACCTTTTACCTATTATATTTGTTTCCTACGGCTGCTAGGAAAAATCACCACAAACTGAATGGTTTAAAACAGTACAAATTGATTAACTTAAAGTTCTGTGTGTTAGGAGGCTGACATTGGTCACACTGGACTGAAACCGAGATACTGGCAGGGTGGCATTTCCTTTTGGAGGCTCTGGGGTAAAACTCCTTACCCTTTGCAGCCTCTAGAGGCCCCCACATTCCTTGGCTCAGCCCCTCCCTCCATGTTCAATGCCAGGAGCAGTGTTGAGTCCTCACAAGGAATCATCCTCCCCTCCTCTTCTGAATCTCCTTTTCCCACGTTTAAAGACCTCATGATTACACTAGGCCCACTCAGATAATCCCGGATAAATGCCCCCTCTCAAAATCATTAATTTGATTATTATCTACAAAGTCTCTTTTGCCAAGGAAGATAACATATTCCTGGGTTCTAGGAATTAGGATGTGGGCTTCATCCTGCAGCCATTATTTTACCTACCATACCTACCGATGCTTTCTGTGTGTGTCGCCTGGGACCTTTGAGCTGGCTGGGAGAGTCTGCCATTTAGGGAAGGGATTCTAAGCCCCTTGCTGGGGACTGGTCAGGGCTGAGGAGGGGGTATGCATGCAGCAATGAGATGTCTCTGGTAAGCCTGCCATGCATTGCCAAGTGACCTTTTTAAGAACGTTTTAAGAATGGGTTAATAAGCCTTGGCTCCTGTTCCAACTTGTGTCTTGTTAGTATTCAAACTCTGGGGCAGTCCACGCTGAAGCACAGCAGAATTGGTACCCGCAATCTTTTTTCCATGACACCGATGACAATGAATCGCAGGGTTAAGGGTGACCCATTTAAGGAACATATTTTTGCAGAGAAGGCTTTGGAGGAAGTCCTTTTTGCAGTCTGAATTAGAAAGTATTGAAGTTCCTCCACCCGGTTTTTACCAGCAGCAGCTTCTTTTGCAGATGGAGAATAGCCCCTTCTTTTCCTTGTTGGAGCTGTTAAATCTAAATTGATAAAGTTCAGACCCTGGAATGTATGTGGCTGTATACACAGTAGGTGCTGAAACAGCTATTGAACTCAATAATCCCCAAACTTTTATGTTTAGCCTCTGAATAAACAGAAAAAGATGGAAAGTGAAAACAATCTGGGGATATCTGTTAAGATTTAAAACATACATATCCTGATCCTGCATTTCTACTTATTGGCATCTATTCTAGAGGAAAATGGGCGTATGTGTGTAAGGATGTGCAATCAGTGCAGCATTGTCCTCAATGGTCACAGATTAGAAACTCTTACATGCCACTCACGTGAGGAGTAGTAAAATGTACATGGTGCGTCCTCACTAAGCAACCTCAGAAAAACAGGATTTACATGCTTGAGCACATTAAACAGTGAAAAAGCAAGTGGAACAATATGTACCAGTGTAGTCCTCCAAAAATTATATGCAATATGTATATATGTGTGTTATAGTTATCATGGACATTTATATAACAGAATCCCTCTCCCTGCATCTTTATCTATATCTCTAGGTATAACATAGAGATTTCTAGAACCAAACTGAAAACAATTATTATTCCATGAGGGGACTGGGATGGACTTGGTTGGAGTAGGGGGCCAAAGCTGGGAACAGTGGACTTTTACCTCCATCTATATTGTGTCTGTGATTTTTTCCAATAAGTATTATATTTAAGCGTAATTAAAAGTAAAACATAGGGGGCTGGAGCGGGTGGCTCAGCAGTTACGGCGCTTGCCTGGAATGCGCAAGTACGTGGGTTCAAACCCCAGCACCACGTACACAACCAAGTGTCTGAGCAATGAAAGCCACATGAGAAACTAAATAAAATTGATTCTGTTCTTCTCTCTCTCTCTCTCACTGTCCCCTCTCTCTTAAATAAAATAGAAAAAAGTAAAATATATTTTAAGTTAAGAGTGAATTTAACATTTTAAGACAATGTCAAAATTGATGATGGAATCTACTTAGATCGTATATCTAAATACATAATATGTGTGTATATATACTACATATATCTATCTGTAATTTTAATACCATGTATAAATGCTGCCTTGGTTAAGTCACAGATAAATGTCCTATTCTTTATTATTGTTCTTATTATTTTTAATGGCAAACATATCTCCTACATGATCATGATTAATCTGGTAATTGAATACTGTTTGCTTTTTAAACAATTCAATTAACTTTAGCAAATTAAAAAAGTTTTCTGACATAGTTGCAAAATTAAGAAAAGAAAAACCTGCTTTCAGATATGTAACATCCCTTTAAATGAAACCCTTCCAAGTGTGAAAAATGCGTAAAGGTTTTATCAAATGAATGCTCTTTGTGTAGAAAAACCGATCTAAATCGTGATTTAAACTTTACAACCACTTCCATCTTTCCATTTGAGCAGATTCCTGTTGGAAACCGAGAGGGCAGGGGGGTTATCTCCGACCTCCGGGGAGATCCCAGGAAACAAAGCTGCTCGGTAGGAATTGTGCAGGATTGACAGCAACAGGGATTCCTTTCCAGACTCCCTGAGGCTGAGGCTGCAGATTGGGCGTTGCGTCCACCGAGGAAAGGGGAGGCCACTGGGCTTTCCATTTACCCAGGGAGCCGCTCCTGAAGATCCTCAATGGTCGGGGCGTGCGTGGCCGTCTCCGGGGGTGATCAAATCCTCCCTCACCCCGCGGGGAGGCGGCTGCACACAGACCGCAATCATGCACCTGCAGCTTAACAGATAAGCCCTCCAAATGCGGAGACACTCGCCCAGCTGTGGCGGAGGAGCGGAGCGAGCCGGCCCAATCCCTCCCCCTTCCCGAAGAACAAAGGGCGGTCATTTTCTGCTCCTCCCAGAGTCAGAGGCACGAACACGCCTTCCATCACAATTAACTCAAGAATCCGAAACACAACACAAACCCACCGCAACACCTTCTAAATCAATGCCGTCAATATCCAGAACGGGCATACCAAAAAAAAGCAAACCAAAGCAAAGCTATTCAGAGAGTAAATACTCAAAGCAACAGGGACCGAGGCAGACACACTACAAGGTCAACCAATCCAAGACAGGTTCAAGTACCAGGCACCTAATAAACTGAAGAGCTGGCTATTATCCCAGGGGTTGCAAAAGTAAATGCCTTCAGGGGTCAGGTAATGGAAAGATCTGTAAGATAACAGAAGGTGGGCCTGTCAGGAGCAGGACAGCAGGTACCCAGGATAAAGGCATTCAAATTCAATTCAAATTTTTAAAATTTCAACTCCTGCTACACAACTCTTAAACAGAATCTACAATCAGAGAAAGAAACAGAGTTAAATATGGGTGTAGGGTGAATGAAACAGAATAAGAATCAAAATCAGAAATGTTGCCAGAGAGACCGTGTGGTATAAAAGGCAGGGCAGTGATCCTGTCATTATTTGAAAGGAAGGTGACCACTTAGTTTTTATCTTCAAAGGCAATAGCAAAACAAAGCTAAAAGAAACGGCTAATCAAGATCTGACATGAGGGATTCGGAGAAGTCAAATCAGTTTTTGACATAAGCAATGATGGAGCTGGACTGCGTGCATTTCCCCGAATGATTCTCCATAGGAGGAGTTTCCAAATGCTATAAGGTGTGTCCTTGCTGGAAGGCAAGGGGTGGGCCAAATGACCTCCCAAGGTCCTGATTTAAATATGTGTGTAGAGTCAACTCTTGGTTATCCAGCCCCAAGGAGGAGACAGTGACAAATCATCCTAAACTGAAGGTAATAAAACGTTATATTTGCCATTGGAATGTATTTTGGTGCTTAAATTAGAACACGTCTGTCTGATGCTCTGAGAATTCACAATGTTTCAAAACAGCCACAAAGAAACCCTGACCTGGGACTGGGAGACTGCCCAATTTTGCCATCCTGTCCTCCATGTAACTCTTATCCTTTGCTGAGCAACCAATATCGTCTTTCAGAATAACACCCAACAGCTCAAGCTGCCTTCCTGGGAGAAGAGACAGGGGTCTTTCTCCTTGTTACCTCCAGGATCAAATGATGGTTGGGCTGTTTACTTCCAGAGGATGACTCCTAAGTCCCACAGGACTCAAAAAGCAGCAAGAGAAGGGTTAGGCATCTACTCTAAGTTCATAACAAAAGATGATCTAGCTTCTCTTCCACAGAGGACACAAAAGCACATTTCTTGAGTTCCTTTGGAAGAGATAGAGAAAAAGACTTTGTTGAAGAAGAAGGTGAAATACATGCCCAGTGCTTGGAAAGGAAGAAGCTGCCTGAAAAGTGGGAGCCAGCTCCTGCACATCAATGGATGGGTGGGGTGGAGACCTGCCGTGAAGTCACAATTAGAGGAGGGCTTGGTAACTGACCTCAGCAAATGGGTTATGGAGCAAAGAAATTGCCTTTGACCTGCAGAGGACAAGGAGACACTGAAAATTCTCCCATTGAATGGTTGTGCTTCTTCCCAAACACACCTAGGCCAGGACCAGCCTGGAGGCAAGACCTTCCCTGTCATTATCTGCTCAAAGAAGAACCTCGGAGAAAGTGGTGCAGCCCATGGCTACAATTTCAGCAAGACTTAGAGAGAAGCCAGAGAAGGGGGGCGAACGTTGACAGAAAAAACAGAAGGAAGCTTTCAGAGGCTCTTGCTTTTCCTGAGGGGCACACTCAGCTCTCCAGGCCCGTTTTGCACCTCCCTCCGCAACCCTGGGAGAAGAGTGAGCAACTGCATAGGGAAAATCCGAAGGTCTCCTGAAGTGGTTGGGGACAGGGAACGCCAGGCTGTGTGAACCAGAGCTGGCTTTGTGCGTGGGAGATGCCTGTAGAGACAGTGAGAGACTTTCCATGCGCTTGGCCCGGCAGCTCCTGCCAGGTGTTCCAGAAGGAGAGGAAAAGAGGGTAAAGAAACCTTCTGTTAGCATCTCAGGTCTCGTTTTTTCCATATTGGATTGCGGGAATACAAGAGCACACCATCAGTTAAGATGAAAGGAGAGCAAGTTCATAGTAGTAGCTTGGGGGTGGGGTGGGCATGCGTGGGAAGCGGGGAGGGATGGCTGTTTGCCTGCTGCTCTATGAATTCTGTCCCCAGGATCTACCAGGGGGAGGCTGGGGCCACTCAGCAGGAAGCAGGGCCAACTGGAACATCTCAGAAGCACATCAAAATCCTTTAACTGGAAACTTTGGGAGGGTGATGCGTGGCTCTGGGGGTCAGGCTGGGCACAGACTTGGCCAGAAGGGCTACTCCTGGATTCAGAGAGTGACAGGGCAGTCACAGGGCTGAGCACAGGACAGCTGCTCACTGCCACCCTGCTCAGCTCACCTCTGATGAAAGGGTTGCCACCATCATTCCTACTTCTCTTTTTTCCTGTCGTAATGTGTTCTTTAGTTTTTCCATCTGAAAGACCAGAACTGAACTGTCCAATCTAAATGTGGCTATTTAACTAAAATTAAATCCAATTAAAAATTCAGTTCTTTGATCGTATGAGCCATATTTCAAGTAGTTAATAGTAGTATGTGGATACCACACGGAGCAGCACCAATGTAGGTCTACGTCTTCACAGGAAGTTCTATAGGATGGCACACTAATCCAGACCTTCTGAGAAGGTTCACAGTCTAGCAGCACTCCTCTTCACAATGCAGAAGAAGAAATATACTTTATAAAGTATGTGTCCTATACAACACCATCATGAATCCTCAAAACTGTCCTGAGAAGGTAGGCCAGTAAGTTTCAATATTCCTATTTTATAGATGAGGAAAGTGGGTCTGCAGAAGTAAAAAGAGTTGCACAAGGTTGACAACTATTGTGTTATGTATGGTTAAAATTAAAACCGGGTCTTCCGTAGGGCATGGTGGTGCACATCTTAATCTCAGTGAATCCGGAGGCTGAGGAAGGAGGATCACAAGTTTGAGACCAGTTTCAGCAACTTAGTGAGGCCCTGTCTCGAAATAAAATTTTAAAAGGGCTGTGGATGTAGCTTAATGGTAGAGCGCCCCTGGACCAATTCCTAGTATATCTAAATAGATAAATAAGAATTAAAACAACAACAACAACAACAACAACAACAACAACAACCAGGTCTTCCATTTCCAAGGTCATGCTTTTTACTGTTACCTGCAACTGCTACAAATAATGTTACCTGCTGGTACTTTGTTCAGTTCTGCCATAAAAGCTCAGACCTCCCAGAAGGATGCCGGGAGGCCCCTGTGGTGTTTTTATTGATTGACAGATTTCTGAAGTGATAACTAAACTTTGTACAGTGCAGTTTGGCAGCGCAAGAGTTAGAAAGCCTTGAGGTTCAAATCCTGACTCATCTACTTACTATTTATTTACTTGATAGAGAGCAAGCTGTTTACTATCTCTGAACTTCAATTTCTTCTTCTCTAAACAGGAATGATAATGTTGTCAGGAGGATGCAAAAATAAGATGATGGACAGGGCCTGGCACATAGTAATGTTCAATAAATAATGATTACTGATGGTGATTGGCAGAATTGACAATGCATCATCACGTGCCATAGTTTTGAGGCTTCAGGACAGGACATTACAGCTCCCCTCCACCCCTCTTTTTTTTTTTTTTTTTTCAGAAAATGCATCTGACTTAGTAAGCAAGGGATTGACTCAAGATATACAACTAACAAGTTGTACGCGTAAGGCACGATCTCAAACTATTTGAACTCCGAGTCTACTTGTTTCTTATGATACAACCTTGCTTTTTTAGGAGAGAAGGGAGCAGTGGGTCCTAAAGCATGGTTAGGGGAGGTTTGAACCACCCCTCTTGATTTCCATTTTCTCTTTTCTGAAATGGGCAATTGTTTTCTTAGTCTCATTCAAATTTCAGGGTGCAAAGCGGAACTGAGCTGCCTCCTATGAGCCCTTCCTATACAGAGATCCTAGAGATTCCCTGAGAAGCAGGTAATGCCTCTCTACAACCAAGGAGGCAAGAATATGTTGAGAAGAGAGGGCCTTGGAGTCCTGAAAGCCTGTGCATCAAATAGCTTTCTTCCACGCTGCCCTCCTTCCCAACTTCCTGCTATGGCAAAAGGCAAGGCCATAGCATCCCCCAACCCTGGTGGATCAGCAGGGCTGCGGCTGAACTACAGAGGATCACAGCCCTATGAGTGAGAATGTGTGTGAGACAGATTAGGAGCGACAGTGAAATGGCTAGGTACTCAGGACAGAGGGCCCCTATCCAAGAGCTAGCTGGTAGAGGCAGAGAGTGATTGACAGGCTTGCCCAGGGCCTTCAAATGCAAAAAGACTTTGAGGCTCACCCTAGTCCCTAAGAGATGGGGGTGGTCACAGGTGAATACTAGGAAGTATTTGCCACCTTTTGTTTTAACCAATGGTGTTCTTGACCAGTTTCAACGCCTGCTTTACATAGATTTTAACCAATGGAGTTGATGCATTTCTCAATGCCTGCTTTGCATGAATGTTAATTATGCTCATACTCCAAATCTCTATAACCTCTGGCCTAACCTCCATTAGACGGTGTCTTGCTTCCAGGTACCCCTCCACTTTTCGGAGTCTCTGCTCTTCTTCCTAAATAAATCCTACTCCTTTTACTCCTCCTTCTGTGGTAGTCCGTGGATTTTATTCTTCAAATTCATGAGACAAGAACCCAGAAGATTGGCGCCGAATTCCCAGGATGAATTTCCACCATACCAAGAGCTGCAACACCCAGCTTTTAGCTGGAGAACTGCTAACACTTTCGGCTGCAGACACCTGCAGCCAGCCCAAATTTCCAGTTTTAACTGGGAATTGCTGCAAACACTAGAAGTGGGCTGTTTTGGCTGCTGGAATCTGTAGTGGCCCAGACTCCATTCACCAGCCGGAGCAGAGAATGCAGAGAATCCGGCCTCATCTCAAAAATCCCACATCATGTGTTGTCACAAGTCACTGGGTTTTGGAGTTATTTGTTACACAACCACATCACAGCAAAAGCCGATTAATATATCTGTCACACTCTGGGTGGGAGGCACTTACCCTGCCACAACAATCTCGAAGTCCCCATCATGGTCCACATCAGTGACTGCCACACCGTAGTTGAGCTGAGTAGGGTTGCTGTCGTAGTCAGGGGGCAGGACCGAGTTGGTGACTGCAGTGAACATGGGTTCAGCCCGCTGGGACTCCTCAGTGGGGGGCAGAAACCACAGCAGCAGCAGGAACAGTGACATCCTGAACACCTGAAACCAGAAGTTACAAACATTACTGAAAGATCCTGAAGCCAAAGAATCCCAGGAAAATCCAATCCGAGGTGGGCCCAGAAGTGCCTTTCTCCACTCTGGAGCCTCGGTATCCTGCAAGCCCTTCCCTGACCACTCTCTGCAATTACAGCCTGCCCCCATGAGGGTGCGGCACCCTCATCCCGTTCTGCTCTCCCCCTTCTATAGCACCTTTCACATAAAACATACAACATAAGTTACTTATTCATTACACTTATTTACTGTCTTCCTCTGCTAAAATATAAACTCTCCTTGAGCAAAGAAATACATCCACTCTGTTCACTGAAGGACACCAAGCCAAGGACAGGGTCCATCACAGGTTCCCAGTAAGCATCCAATATGTATTTGTGGAAAGAAGGAAGGATATATACACAGGAATCTCCTACACTATGGGAGAAAAATTTAATGAATGCAGAAAATAACCACTCTCAAACAGTGCCGAGGTGTGGGTGAGACCCCCACGCTTATCCAGGCCCAGAACAGCAGAAGCAGTGGATTTCCTTCCAGTGGGACGGACCCCAAAGGTAGCCGGAGGGGAATCTGTGACACGGCAGGTGCCCTGAGCCAAGATTCCTCCCGAAGGCAGCTGGCCATTGCCTCCATACCAAGAAACATCTAGTCAGGGGATGCAATCCAGCAAGGTCTGGCGGGTAGCACATCATTCACTTGGAGAAATTAAACCATTGCGTGTGTTTTATTATGAATTAATTATGTATAATGCATTGTATAATTCATTATTATATTTCTAACATAACTCAGGGTGTTGCCAAGCAGCCTGGGGCCGTAGGAGCCTGTGGCACTCACCCAGGAGACTGTTGAGATCGGCCGGGGAGGTGGAGGGACTCCACCCTCTCTGAGCATGAATCTACAGATGGTGCCACCCTGAGACTCTGCCCACAGTCGTAGAATTAGACCTCAGAGAGTTTCCAAAAGCTTGCTGGGACAAGTTTCACGGAGCCTGCGCAAGCCCAGTCCTGACAGGCAAAGTGTATCTTCCGGCCTTCAGAAGGCAGCAAACCTCTGCCAGGTGAAACTTTTGCTGCAGGTCCCACGGTGCATCTGGCAGCTGAGAACAGGGTTGACTGAGGCTGACGTCTTAATGAAAGGAGAGCAAGGACGATCTGAAGACTGTTTCCCTATGCGGAGACAGACACTCCTGCCAGCAAATGAGCTCCCAAAGATGAAAACTAAAGGCCCAGGAGCTGCCTTCAGAGCCAAACAGGCGGGGAAGGCGCCTCCAGCTGGAGGAGACGCTGGAGAGGGGCTTGGGGCAGGACTCCAAGTGCAGGGCAGGAACTCCCTGGTGAGCCTTCCTGGGAAGGAGGTCTTGTGGCATATTCATTGGGTGCATTTTGGGAGTTGTGCTACCAGATCTCAGTTCATTCCAACTTACAGAGGCCTCTGAATGAGACAGCAGCTTCCACTGGGCCATCTAATCACTAAGAGCAAATGCATCACCCTAAGGGCTCTGCAACTTGGCCAGCAGTTGGACTGAATAAAGGAAACTCATAATTGGATAATGAGTGGCGGGGGGCGGGGGAAGATAAAGAGTGCTTAATAACCTTCCTGGACATGTTGAAAAGTAGCATGGATTTGAAGGCCACTGGACTTTTCAAGGTATGATTTCTATTTGAAGGGTCAGCAAATGAGTTTCAACTTGAGAACCAAACCCAATAGATCAGCAGTGGCTGGAAAGAGTTCTCAGCTTACAATATCTGCAATGGGTGTGGAAGAGAACAGTGGCATTGGGCGTGCCTTCTAGAAGCAAGTTGATTTGTTCCCAGCCTCATACCTGTAATTTGGGTCACAGCCACCAGGCATCAGGTCCTATTAAGGTAATGCAAACCTGACTGCTAGAAATTTTCTAATGAGGGCTGTGAGGGGTAAGAACCAGGATCCAGCCTCTTGCTTTTTGCCTTTTCTCTGGAAGGTAAAATATTCAATGAAAGGAACTAAGTGGAAAACAAGAAGCTACTCTGTGTTATTCATTTCCAGATAAATAACTTAAAGCAAGATGAAGAACAACGCATAAACCAGTGCACCTCTGGGTCAACATCTATTTTGCTTGATCTCAAACAAATCACAACCTCCTTGGGTCCCAGGTTTCTCCTCCAAAATGAAGGCTTGGAGATCTCTAAAGGTCCTTCCTGGCTCTAAAATTCTATGATGGATTAATGGAATTTTTAAAAGAAGCAGACCTTCTGCACCCCCACCCCTCCCAGCTACTTCTGGAATCTTCAGACCAATCTACATGTGTTTCTTTTCTCAGCATAAACATGTTTGCATAAAATAGCTTTCCAGTAGGGTCCTACAGTGCTTCCCTCAAAAGCTCTAAGGCTGGAAAGAAGAAGCCCTCATGAGTGTGGATCCTGAATTCACTCAGCAGGGCAGGACCAATGGGTGGCCTCCCCCAGGGGGACGGGGGAGTGGGGCAGGAGAATGTGTCCTTTACATGTCAGTCCTCTGCCATGCCAAAGGAATCCCACTTACCCTCGGGGGCTACTCGGTACCAGTGAAGGGTTGGCAGGTGGGCTTCCTCAATAGGAAAGAGTCCTGATGAGGAAGTTGAGGAAAGGAGCTGGCAAATACCAACCCCGGGCATCTCAGGACTCAGGTGGAGGAAAGCATTGAAATGCTCCCCTATACCCTGGCTACTCGGAGGAATCCATAGGCCAGAGCGTGGGCATCATTTAGGAGTCTGTTAGAAATGCAGAATTTTGGACCCCACCCTGGACTTAATAAATCAGAATATGCATTTTAATACGATTTTAGGTGAGCTGAATACACATTAAAATTAAAAAAAAAAAACATTGCTCAATCTTGGCTGTACATTGGATTCACTTGGGGAGCTTTAAAAAAATTCTCACGCCTGACAATGATTCCTTGGATAAGATACCAAAATCACAGGCAATGAAAGAAAAAGTAGATAAAATGGGCGACATCAAAATCAAAAACTTCTGTGCATCAAAGGACACTGAAAAGAATGGCAAGGCAAACTATGGAATGGGAGGAAATATTTTCAAATCATAAATGTGATATGGTATTAATACCTATGATATATATATACATATAAAAAGACAACTCCTACAAAACAACAGAAAATGAAACGATCTGATTAGAAACGGGCAAAGGACTTGAATAGACATTTTCCCAGATATATATAAATAGCCAATAAGAACAGAACACATCACTAAGTACCTAGGAAATACAAATCAAAACCACAATGACATGCCATTTCACACCCATTCGAATGGCTGTGATTAAAAAAACCCCAGAAAATGACCACTGTTGATGAAAATGTGGAAACATTGGCTTCTTTGTACATTGCTGGTAGGGATATAAAAGGGTCCAGCTGCTGTGGAAAACAGTATGGTGGTTCCCCACATATTTCAAAATAGAATCACCATACGATCTAGCAATTCCACTTCTGAGTAAATACTTAAAAGAATTTAGAAAAGGTGGTTCACTAGATATATCCATGTTCATAGTAACATTATTCACAAAAGGTGGGTAAACGGATAAACGAAATACAGCACATACACACAATGGAATATTATTCTGCCTTTAAAAGGAAATTCAATGTGGATGAATCTTGACATTGTAGTATCAAAGTGAGCTAGACACAAAAGGACAAATATTGTTTAATTTTACTCATGTGAGATACCCAGAGCAGTCAAACTTATGGACAGAAAATAGAATGTGATTTCTAGGAGGTAGGGAAAAGGAAGAAAGTAGAGTCAATGTTTACAGAGTACTGAGTTGCAGTCTGGGTTAATGAAAAAGCTCTGATATAGGCAGTGGTGATGGCTACACATCAGTGTCAATGTGCTTGATACCACTCAGCTGTACACTGAAACATTAGTACACAGCAAATTGTGAGTCGCAGCCCAAGATATTCTGACTTCATTCGCCTAAGATGCAGCCTGGGCATTGGATTTTTATAAGTTGCCATGTGATTCTAATATGTTGCAGAATTTCAGAAACACTGTTTTGCACTGAACTTTAACGTGCCCATGAATCACCTGGTGGTCTTGTGAAAATGCAGATTCTGGGGCTGGAGCGGTGGCTCAGCGGTTACGGTGCTTGCCCGGCATGCGCAAGTACACGGGTTCAAACCCTGGCACCCACGTATACAACTAAGTGTCAGAGCAAGGAAAGCCATGTGAAAATCTCAATAAAAACTGATTCTCTCTGTCTCTCTCTCTCACTGTCCTTCTCTCTAAAAAATAAAATAAAATGCAGATTCTGATACAATACCCTGCGGTAGAGCCTCAGATTCTGTATTTCTAGCCAGCTCCCCAGTGTGTCAGTGATGCTGGTCCATACGCTATACACTTGAGTAGTAATATTCTCTCCCACAGCGCCCAGAGTCACGAAGCCAGGCTACTCGCCACAGTGAAGGTACAAGATTGGTGCAAGACCCCTCTGCTCTGCCTACAGATCTAAGCAAAGCAACTCAGTCCCGAGGTCACGCAAACCCCAAGTGGGAGCTGTCTTCAGCTCAAGGTCAAATTTCCACAGTGGGTAGGGAGCGACCCAGGGATTCTGACTCTGATTTTTGTGAACAGGTGAGAAGACAGGAAGAGTTGGAATCAGAGCGGGCCAGACCAAGAAGACAAGGAATAGATACCATCAAAGGCAGGAGTCCAGAGAAAATGGAGTATGGGTAGGAATTTGTCAGCCCAAATAGGGACACATGCCAGTGTGTTCCCAGAAACCACCGCAGGAGGTGCCCTAACACTATGTGTTCAAGGAAGGAAGGAAGAGACACTGTCCAAAGAAACAATCTGCAACTCGTCATAGGTGTCTAGAAACTTCTCTCTAAAGCAATGCTTCTCAATCTGCAATGTGCTTGAGAATCACCTGAGGATCTTGTTCAAATGCAAGTTCAGATTCAGTCGCTCTGCATGTCAAACACGCTGCCAGGTGACTCCCAGTTCCCTGAACCTCACTTTCAGGAGTGGGGGTGTAGACAAGGGGCTCCCAATTCCAACTGCTAAATAGAACCACCCAGGGGGCACTGAGAAATAGGCGGCTGCCTACGCCCCTCTGCCAGGTGCGATTTGATTGATCCAGGGTGAGGTTTGAGCGCTGTATTTTTTTACAAGCTGCCTGGATGATGTTAATGGTCAGTTGGGGTTGAGAACATCTGCCCAGACTCATGGTCTCCCACATGGGAGCGGAAGCTGCAAACTTGAAGTGAAAAATGTTTTTGCTACTGAAATTCATCATCGGCTTGTTGAAGTATATGAAGAAAATCTATTTAGCTGGCAAGAGTCAACAGAGGCGGGGGACAGGAAGTTTGGGGAAGAAAGCAGAGCAGGCTGATACTGCCTGAAGCAGAAGGGCAGCTGGTGCCTGGAGTGACCTCGCATTCGACAGGGCTCTCTTGGGTACCCTCCTGTCACACCACTGTGAACATCTGAACCCTGCAGGAGAACAGGTAGGAAAGTTAAAAATAGAATGGGAACGTGGGTTGAACTGAGCATTTCTGTTCTCCTGAAAGCTGGGTATCAAGCACCTACTAAGTATTAGTGTACTCTAAGTGGTGGGAGCAGTGCTAGAGTAAAATACAGAGTACTACTCAGTGTGTCGCATGTACCAGTACACAGTACCAGTACTCCAGTACCTAGTACTGGGACTCTAGTGCACGGTGTGTGGTACTCTGTGCACTATCTGTGGGAGATGCAGTGAATACAAGCAATGCAGAGATGAACGAAATCGGGTCTTTGCTTCTCCGAGCTCTGCCAAGAAGCAGTGGAGCAGGTGCGATGCCCAGTGTAGGGGCCATGGACGGCTGTGGAGGAGCAAGCAGCCCAGAGGAGGTGAGGCTAAACATCAAAAGCAGAGCTTGGGCAGAGGGGCACAGGCTCAGAGCACGAGGTGCCTCAGTAAGGAATGTGTGCTTCTCACACAGGCAAGTGCGTGGAGGGGAGAAAGACTGGTCCTCAGAAGGACCAGAGTGGGTAGAACTTGTGGTTCGGGTGTAAGAAGAATTGCTTCATCATAATAATTTCTTTAAAATGCCCCATAAGTGAACTTTTGGAACAATCCTCAGCAAGATGGAGAGAGCCCAAAGCCTGGAGTCAGCGACCTGGATTTGGATTTCAACCCCACCGCAAACCAGCTAGTGACCTTGGGCATGTTGTTCCACCCCTCTGATCTTCCGCGTCTTCCTGTGTAACGCAGGATCACCTGGCCTGCCCAAGTTTCAGGGGTTAAGTGAGCCCCAGCACAGGCCTGGTGGGGAGCCAGGTGGGCGGCAGCCTCTGTGCTTGTCTCCCACATCGTAGGGTAGAGAGTCTTCAGACGTTTGCTCTGGGTCACATGCAGACAAACTCAGTTTTCTGTGGCCTCGGGACTTTGCTGAATTGGGTCTGAAAACTGGTAACCAAGCAACCTGGACTCTCCACTGTGGGGTCAGGCAGCTGCAAGCAGAGGCTTCCAGGGCAATTTCCAGGGCAAGCAGTTCTTTTGCAATTATCCAAAGAGCAAGGACACACCCCAAGCGCTCACAAAAGCAGGAAGCCCAGAGGCTTCAGACGCTTCAGATGTTGAAAGCCAGCAGAGTAAAGCAGGCCCTTTCCAGACACTTGTCAGAGAGCTGAGACATGAGGGAGAGAGGCAGCCACAAGAACACTCAGCCCTGTATAGGCTGGGCCCCCAGATCCACACAGACACCCATAAAAGAGCTACTGGAACTAAAGCAACGCTGGAGAAGAGCCCACAGAAGCCACCTGGCTCCTTCACCCATAGCAATGCTTCCTGCAGACCCACGGTACACCTGGCATTGTTCTGGGTGCTGGAGTCATGGGGAGAAAGTTCCTCAGCACCTGCAGTACAGGGTGAGGGGGTGCTGTGGAGGAGGGAGCACAGAGACACCCAAATGACCCAAGTGGGAGGAGCTAGGGAGTGCTTTCCAGAGGGAGGGTGCTGGAGCTGGACTTTGAAGCACATGAAGAAGTAAGGTGGACAAGGAGAAGCTGGAGGAGGAGGAACTGAGGAGCAACAAGGACAGAGAGCAGATGCCTGCAAAAGTTGGGGGACCAAGCTAAGACCCCACCTGCCCTTCAGGACTTCCCTTTTCCAAGCCCTTCTGCTGGGTGAGGAGCCCGGAGGGAACGTGTTCTCCACTCCTCCACTCCTCCAGGTTATCAACCAGGGCGATTTTGTTTCCCCCTGCTCCCAGGGGCATTCATAAACTTCGGGAGACATTTTGGGTTGTCAAACCAGGGAAGGGGGTGTTACTGGCACCCAGCGGGTAAAGACAAGGGAAGCTGGTGGGCATTCCACAGTGCACAGGACAGCCCCACGTCCAAGAATCAGCCAACCCCAAAGTCAGTCGTGTGAGACTGAGCATCCTGGATTAGGGCGATATTCCTGGCCTCCCTCCCACCTCATCAGATGGGCCACAGAGCACCAAGAGCCCTCTGTGGACCTGATTCCCTGCAGAGGCCACTCTGCCACGTGCTGAGCTTGAATAGGAGGGCCTGCAGTGAGCGCAGCTCCATCGGTGATGAAGGTGGCATTTCCTCTCCAGGTACCTAAGCCCCGTCCCTCCCACCCCATCGGTCCTGAGTCTGGTTAGGGAAGTGGGACGCTATTCACCTCCCAAAGCGCTTACTCATTGGAAATCTGATGTCAAACTGGATTCTGGCGTCTCTGTTTTTTGCAACCATGGGGTCACACAGCCAGTTCTCCTTCACAACGTCACAACTCATGACGTCACAACACTGTCCAGTTTCTCCATCCTGCTACTGGGAATTTGTTCCCTTTATCCTTCACCTAAACAGGAGCAACTCTCTCCAGGCCTTCCCCGTCTCCTCTCATCTCGCCTGCAACTGCGGCTGTCAGTGCTCCCCAAGTCTCAGAGGTGATCCTGTGCTAATTCGTGGAGCCCCATATACAAGGCAAATAGCCCGGAGCTTCAGTTTCACATAGCAAGTCCTGTGAGAGGAATGCACGGCAATAATAACAATTGCCTACCACTGACTATGTGTGAGGCACTACTCTAAACCTTCACATGCATGACTCATTTAATCTGCATGGTAACCCTGTGAGGGTCCTTATGGATAAGGATGCTAAAGACACAGAGAAGATTAGTAGCTTCTCCAAGGTCACACAGCAGGTTCACAGTGAACCCAGGATTTCCATCTAAGCCAACTAGCTCCAGAATTGATATTTGTAGACACTACCCTAAATAGTTCCCTTCTTACACCAAACTTATCTTAAACCATGTGAGAAAGAAGCACAGTAGAAGGAACAACCATCTCTGCCTAGGGAAGTTGGAGAGGGCGAGGTTATGGGGGCAATGGTGAGCTAGCCAGAGGGACAGGTGGAAAAAGTGCCCCAGGGCCAAGGAGACAGCACTTGCATGGTGGCCAGGCAGGTTTGTGTAGGGCAGTGAGGCTCCATGTGGCTGGGACTGGACAGCTGGTGGGAACGAGTACAGCTAAGGAGGCTGAGAGACTTCGGAGGCCTTGGGAGGGACAGGAGCCTAAAGGGTGAGGGGATGATGTGCTGGGAGTGGCGTGTTGGAAAGAGCATGCTCCCCCAGCGTATGCAAGGCCCTGGGTTCCATCCCCAGCACCGCAACAGAAATAGCGGGCAAACAAGGGTACTGCGGCAGTCAGGAGGCCATGAGGGGGCTGAGCTGTATGCAGAGAGGACAGCCAGGTGGCAACTACTATGGCCCACGTGTGGGAGAAAGCTCGGCAAGCATCTGCTCACTCCTGCGCTCATTCACTGGGGGTTTCTTAGGCACATGTCATGACAGGCACTGTCCTGGATACTAGGAAAACACGAGAACAAGATGCAGCCCTTGCCCCATGGAGCACACCTTCTGATGCCTCAGTTCTGTTTCTCCCCCGTCCCGGTCCTGGCCCTCTGCATCTCCAGCCTGGGAGAAGCTCCAGATCTCCATACTCCACCCCCACCCCAGGAGTCACCATCTCCTACACATCTTCTCCAGCACCCAAAACAAAAAAACCCACGAGGCTTCCTCTGTCTTCCCTCCACCCAGAGAGAGCTCTAGACACTGTCTGCTGCTGCACTCAGAGAGGAGACTTGATCCTTTTCCAGAAAAAGGCAGAAGCAAGCCCAGGGGACCCAGGCTAAAGGGTACTACAGAGACCACTGAGCTAATGAAATGGTGTTTCTGAAAGCGAGAGGACTCCAGGCTTCTCCTAGCTTTGTGCACAAGGTACACAAAGGTTCTTGGCAAGTTTTGTCAGGGCCTCAGCTGGGCTGTTCTGTAAAATGGGCAGGAAAGCTTCTGGGCTGCTGAGTGTGAAGTGGAAGTAACATGAGTTCACTTGTGAGCCAGGTGTGGGAATGGCTAGCTGCGGAGATAATGGAAACAACACTCACACTATTACCACTGGTAATAAATGATTGCTGGCGGAACAAATGCATCTCAGGAGATGGAGCCAGGCTTGCCGGTGCTCCCCTTCCCGCAGGATCTGTCGAACCTGAGCCGAAGGCTCTGGACGGTAAGACTTTGAAGAATGGGTTTGCTTCTGTTACTAATTTGTCTAGGCACCCCAGTGGAGTTCTTTGACTCCTTCAACAGTGCTTTCCAAATGCAGACCCCTCAGTTAACTCCTTCAAACACGGAGAAGATGCCTGCTGGCCAGGTTAGTCATGACGACCCAGGCATGGGCCCTGGCCTCAGGGGACTGACAATCTGCACCACACACTGGGTTAAGTCCAGCAAAGCAATAGGTACAAAGCTGGGCTGCAGCCCACATGGAGGGCGGGATTAGCGAGTGGGGAGGATGGGAAGGCAGGCAGGAAAGCTCTCTGGAGCAGGTGAATTGGGATTCCAGGTAGCAGAGACCTCTGGATCGAAGGCATGGATGTGAGACAGCTTGGTGCATGCTGCGAATGTAGCTGGTGCTGCTGGGATGCAGTTTCTGGGATGGGGTAGAGGGAGAAAGGAGGAGAGCCAGGCCAGAGGAAGGGAGGGAGAAGGTGAAGACAGGTCTTAGTTGGGGCCTGTAGAGCCTCCTAAGCCAAGGGAAGGAGCTTGGGGTCACACCAGGCGGGAGGTTTTGAAGTCAGACAGAGACATGATCAGTCTTGCATTTTGCAAAGGGCATTTTAGCTTTGGGGCAGCAGTGTGCAGATGGACAGGCTGTGTTTTTGAACAGCAAGTTGAGAATGTCCCAGAGGGGATTTGAACAGACTGGGGCTGGGGCGGGGCAAGCCACTGGATGACCTCCAAAGCTCTTTTCCAGGCCTGAGAGACTATGGGTCAGGTTTTTTTCCCCCCTAAATCATTTAAAATGCATTAGTGGACCTTGCTATTTAAGAGCATCCTCCTGGGAATCTCTCTGTGAAGCAATGATTCACTCCCTAGCTTGTCTCCAGTGGAAATCCAAAGTTCCAATTCCACCAGCTCAGAGCAGGGAGAGCTGCACTGAGATCCCTGCCGCAGCAATGGGAGGAAGAGAGAAGGGACGCGAGACATAGCTGAGGATGGTGAAGCCGAAGAGATCCTCAGCCTGGTCTCAGGGTCAGGACAGGCCATCATGTCTTGGGGTGAGCCTCAAGCCCTGCTTGATCAGTGGGGTGCTGGAAGTTTACATGGCCCTGGTGCCAAATGCTGGCTCTGGAAAGGAGCTAACAAGGAAGCAGGCCTTGCTGAGGCAGGCAGGTGTGGAGATCCACTTGAATGCCAAAGGCCACCTCTGCCCCAGAATGCCCACCTACATTCCGATTCTCCACGGAGCACCTGTTGAGCCCTTTTGTGTGCCAAGTGCCATGCTAGGTGCTGAATCTGTAGCTGGGCAAATAACAAAGTGCCTCCCTGCACCAGAGGCAAGGCAGTCTTTCTGCTTCTTGGGGGCTCTTATTCCCTACCTGCAAAAGCCTCCATGGATCAACACAGCTTCTTAGATGAACGGTGGGTGGTAATGGTTTCCAAGACAGGCTGTTCTTAGAAACCAGGTGAAAGCCAACACGAATTCCCTTACAGCAAGAGCTTACAGTCATGGCAAGACCTCACCCAACTTCTGTGATTGCAGGGCCTGACCTCCAGAGGCTGAGGGACCTGTCTCAGGACCCACAGGTCATTCGAAGCAGGGATCTAGGCAGTGAGGCTCCCCTGCTCCACTGTGGTAGGGAGGGCTGCAACAAGTGACTTCCTACCTCCATTTCTAGGCACATGGAGGACAAAGCCAGCTTTGAGCCTTATACACAAAACATCAGTGACGCTGTTCCCACCAATCCTACAAGAGCTCTGCTGCCCGTCCAGGAGGCAAAATTTGGGCTCCCAGGCCTGTTCCCCCTCTTGAGAGCTGTCAGGATTTGCAAGACAGGATGCGTTTTTTAAGACAGATTAAAGGCTGCAAGACCAATGCAGAACTCTCCCCCAAGGTAGCTGCTCTCTGGGTAGGTGGAGGCTGGCACGGGGAGGAAAGAGGTCTCTGCAGTCATTCTTCCTTTGGTCACAGGGACAGTCCCTGAGCTCAGCAGTGATTCTATGACCTTGTCACTGTATTTGTAGGGTGCAAACAAAGATAAGAGTAACTGGAAACAACAGCAAGGGTCATTTTACACTCTCCGCACTCTCGATTCTTCTGTAGCTAATTAAAGTAATATGTCAAAATGTCCCTTGGAAGAGATCTTTAAGAATATGTCTGTTAAGTAAACAAGGTTTTACTAATTAATGACACGCCTTCCCATCCCTCACTGAAGTTCCCTTCAGAATCTCCCCGGGCCAGAAGGGCTGAGCAGCAAAGGTGGCAGGGAAATTACCATCTCCCCTTTCTGGAGGGAGTGGGAACAAATCCAGTCGCTTGTCATCTGTGGAGCTATCAGTTTCTCCTCCGGATGTTGATCAGATTTCCTGGGCTGGAACCAACTCACAGGGCCAGGGGACTGGAATTTTTCCAAGAAGGAAACGTTTTGCTTCTTGTGAAGTCAACATGATTTCTTTCAAGGAAAAATTTTTATCTTTCCTTTTTTTAAGTGTCTAAGGTTTACGAAGGGCAAATCTTTGGACTTTAAAGATAAGGATCATGATATACTTATCTTTTGCTAAGACCACACCCCTAACACACACACACACACACACACACACACACACACACAGAGAATCATGAGGATGGAGGAATGATTTTGTCCAATATTATACAATGAATCAGTGGCAAAGCCAGAAATAGAACTTTTCAAACTCTCAAATTCATAATAATAGCAATATTAATAATAGTCTCTATAATTTCCCAAGCATTTTCACAGTTCATATTTAATCTTCACAACAACCTTGGGGGAGTATAGGTACGTCAGTCCCAGGAGAGCAGATCTGAGCTTCATTTCAGCTCTGCCACTTGCTTGCTCTATGACCCTGGCTGGTCCCTCTCTTCTCTGATTCTCAGTGTCCTCAGCTGTGAAACAGGAGAACTGAATGAGAACACTTCCAAAAATCTCTCTCACCTTCTAATGAGCTGTGATTCTGCTGCTCCAGTCCACATGCTTGCAATCTTGGCACTATTGATACTTGGGGACAGATGACATTTGTTGTTGTATGTTGTAGGATGTTTAGCAGCATCCTTGGCCCCTACCCACTTGATGCTTGTACCACCCCTTACTCCAATTGCAACAGTAAGAATGTCTCCAGATATTGTCCAATGTCTGTTGGGTAGGGGCAAAGTAACCTCTCTAGTCACTTCCCTAGGACTTCAATAAGGTCAGTGATCCAGTGGGAAAAAGATCTTCCTGTGCCCTTTCCTTCCCCACCCCCTTCACACCTTTCTGCACACTTTTTGAACACAACCTCTTACTCTTGCTATTTCTCATTTCTTAAATGTCTTAAGTGGTCCAGGGTGCATTTGGTGTGATAATGAACCAATTGATTCCATACTCTTTCCTAAGGAGAGTTCACAGGGTTTAAGTCCCCTAAGCAACCAGTCAGGCTCTCCAGACATTCCTCGCAGAGTCCAGGCTGGCCTAGAAGCCTGTATCTGCAGCCTGCAGGAGGCTCGGTGAGCACGAATTTGTCAGCACTCTTAAATCACTGGGCTCTGAGGAAGGCTTCTCCCAGCAGAAAGATCCTTCCTTAGGAATCAGTAGCTCAGGGCCCTCCATCACATTCAGAATTATCCTGGGACCTGTAAAATTTCTTTTCCCCAAACATGGCAGAACCCCAAAGTGAAAATCTTGAGATGGGGGAGGGAAGAAGACTAGGAGGTAGCCCTGCCAAGAAGGCCTTGACCATCAGCCCAGATGTCCCTGGGAGCAGAGGCTGTTGTGCAGACCTGGACACTGGGCCTCGTCTGCTGGGGAAAAGAGGACTCTGCGTGGTTCCCAGTGATCCAGCAATAATCTCCCCTTCCAGCTGAATGCCTCTTTATGGCTTACCTAGGGCAGAGGCATACTAAAGACCATCTCCCTGCTCTTCCCTACCCTGCCCTCATCATGGTCTTGCCAGCTTCACCATGTGGCTGAGCTGAGGCCTAGGGGGTCAAGGGGTTTGTTCAAGGTCTCTAAGTCAGCAAGTGGGGAGCCAGATTCTAAGGTGCTGTCTTTACTATTATACTGAGAGCAGGTCAACCATCTCGTGGGGCTCACAAAAGAGACACCCTCTTGTTTTCTTAGTGTCTAATGCCACTTATCAAACTCTATTCATCTCCATCATTAAACAAACATCCAGAGAGTTTGAGTTCTATCTATATTGAATGTAGTTATATTCCTCTGGCCCTGTCCAGAACTAGCCTACATCTTGAGAATGCAGGGCCATTTCTCCAGCTAAAGCAGGGAGCTGGCAAGGGTCTGAGCACAGCTTTCAGAATCCTACTTCAAGAAAGGGCCATATTCTTCTCACTGCCCTCCTTCTCTGCAGCTGAAGACCCACCTTGTCTGTGAGCCTGAGGGAGAAGAGCAACTTCAAGCATCTTCCCTGGCAACAGGCATCCCTTGGGTGAGCCTTAGGGATAACAGAGGATGCTTCTTTTCAGAATTCTGGCTTGGCAACAGTGGACTCCTCATGAGGATAGGCCACCAAGCCTGTTGAGGCTCCTGGGAACCCTGGAGTCCACACGGCAGGCAAAGAAACTGGGTGGGGAGAGGGAAACGGAGCGGGCAGCCCATGGACCACTCAGCAAATCTGCTTCCCAGGGCCTTGCTCAGATGTCAACAGTGAGACTCAGAGAATGGAAGAAAGGACAATGGAAATCGCAGTATCTTCCAGCTCACCCAAGAAGCCTGACTATTAGGATTTTGCAAAAATAGGACATTCTAGCACTCTGACCTTGAACTGTGAGTAGCAAGGATGGTGGGAATCAGCAGATGCTCTTTGGAAACTGTCCAGTTCATCTGGGATCTGCGTTTGAGAGGTCTCACCAGCAGGACAGAAAGACCCCCACTCCAGCATGACTTAGCAGAGGAAAGGAAGAGCTCTAGGCCTGGGTTCCAAGACCATGAGGAGGCCCTACGTACTTCCGATTCCTAAATGCATGCGACCTGCAGTTGCATGGCTTATGCCTAGAAGCTCACTGGAACAATGAGACAAGATAGTGGAGGAAGGGCGAAGAAAAATTAGGAATTTCCATGTCCTATGTATATACATTCCCAGAATCTTCACCTCCTCATTTTGAATACAGATTTAAAGGAAATTCCCCCAAATGTAATAAAGTTATTAATTTACCAAAGTCTGGTTAGTCAGTAATTACCAGTGCCTATGCTAAAGAGAACATATGTTCATCTTCATAATAAAGAGGAAGTGGGTCACTGGAGCGGAAAGAGCAACACATAGAGAATCCAAAATCCTAGGACCTAGTCCCAACTCTTCCACTGAACAATCAGTGACCTTGGGCAAGATACTTGCCTTTAATGGGCTTCACTTTGTCATCTGTAAATTAGGTGTACGTGTGAATGTTGGGGATAGGATGAATCTAGACTAGATGCTCCCCAAGGCTCCCTTCTTCTATCTGACGTTCTTGGGTTCCATGAGCCCATAAGGAGTTCAAAGAACACATCAGTGCCAAGCACAAAGGAAGGATCTCAGAGAGCGAGTGGGACTGTGTACAGCTCTGTCTCTGTGGTATGTAGTGCGGGCTTCTGCCCCATTGCACCTGAGGTCACAGGACCATCTGAAGTTCGGAAAGCATGTGGTAGGACTGCTCTAAGAAGGGTAGCCACCAGCTGGAGGCGAAGGTCTGAGGTTGCTTAAAGCATTAAATTACTATGGCCAGTAAAGGGCAAGAGAGAGAAAGTCAGTAGTCCTGAGCTAGGTACACTTGGTGCCCCCTACTGGACATCAGGAAGCTAGCTCCATCTTGAAGCTTCTACCAACTGGGCAGGCAGCAAGGAAGCCTGAGAACCAACCCAGGCTGTCACAAGATGTTTAATAGAACTACTTCCCAGGTTGGTGGTCCTCTCTCTGTAAGAGCCCATGTTTCACTCCTTGGAATTCCACAGGCCATTGGTCCACACATTTATAGAGATGCCCCTGTGCAGTCATAGGATGCCTTAGCCAAACGTCAAGGTGAGGAGGAACAAACAGCAGGGTTCAGAACACCAGGTGCTGCCCAGGCGGAGAAAAAGGGAAGAAAGAGCAACAAGCAGGTATTTCACTACCAAATCCCCACTGGAGAGAAGGTATTGGGAAGTGAAGCAGAAAATTGTTGATTGCAGGCAGGCAGAGGATGGAGCTGGGGTTTGGGAATGAATTGCCAGACCCCCTAAAAGATCTCCAGGTTGAAGCAGTTGTCATTGAGTTTCGACTCAGCCCTGTGTTCAGAGGTGTGATAAGGTGAAGGATACAGCTCCATCCAGGCAGCTGTAGAGCAGGTGATCACTGCCTTTGACCTTCTCCAGAGTCCATCAGTACCAACTGGAAACTAGAACATTCTACTTGTGGTCCTGTTGAATACAGCACCAAGACCCTAAACTCCCTTCTTTGCTTCTTAAATTGACACTAGGACCTGCTGCCAGAAGAATGTTCTTAATCAAGTGAGAAACACTTCCTCAAGAACCATATCAGAACAACCGCCATGTTCCCACTTTTCCATCCTCCACTTCTTCCCCATGGCTGAGAGTGAGGTACCATGTGACTGTTTGAATTAGCTCTAATTCAGTCCTAGGTATTTCCTGCCCCAAGTTATCAGGGTCCAACAGCGACCATCCATAGCTTTCCTTCCCCTGCATGAGTTCTCCCAGCACTCAAGGCCGCACCACGGGGGCAGTCCCCTACTCCCTTGCCTTCTTTCTCACCTGGTTTCACTTGGGAACTCCTGCACCCATCCCAGAAGGTACCTAAGTGCGACTCAAGAATGCATCCTGCCTGGAACTGAAGCACCTCCTGGGACACACGGAAGGCACACTAAGTGAACCCACCACCAGCTGCGTCAAGATACATTAGTCATTCACGGAGGAAGCCCCCACCCCCACCCCTAGGGAGGCTCCCATTCAGGCTGGGATGACTTTGGATTCTTGAGTTGGTTTCTGCAGAAACGGGACTAACTAGGGCTCCCAACTACTGTACTGCAAAGAAGCGCGCTGCATTGCTGGGCATGCCCCCAAGCCCGGCCTGCGGCCCCATCAAAACCTCTGTGTGCTTCTACCGTGTAGAGGGGGACCCCCGGTTCCTCTGGAATGTCTGAAGCAGACAGCCTGAAAGCGAGACCACACCTCGGTCCAGCAAAAGGCGGCTGGCAGCTACGCTGAGCGCGGGGCTCGCTCCTGGAGCTCTCGGCCACCCGGCGCTGTGCAGAGGAAAGAGCTCGGCTTCCCTGGGGAAGGAGAGCCAGGCCCCCATGCCCCCTCCCCAAGCGCGGGCACTGGACTAAGGCCAGTAGCTTCCCCGGGCCCGAAGCTGAGCCTGGCTGGCTGGGTGTCTCCGGATACCCCTTGCACAGCCTTCCTAACCTGCTCCGCCCCCTCCTAGTCCCGGTGCCCCCTCCTCAGACACCTGACCTCCAGTGCGCCCCCAACACCTTCTCTGCCAGCTGCAGGCTGTCGCCCCTCGTCTCCCACCTCCTCGCCCCCAGCCCGCAGGGGAAGCTCTGCGCGCCAATCGAGTCCAGCGCCTCTTGGCAAGTTGGGAGCAAAGCCACCGCCGTCGCGGTCTCGGTCTTGCCGGGGTTCCTGGCGGCATCCCCGCCATCCCCGAGGGCGGGTGTCAAAGGGTGCGTAGAGCTGGCGAAACTTTCTCCGCCTGAGGGGTTGGGGGCTCCCGGAGCTGGTACTCACGCCGGGGTCAGCGCTGGGAGCCATCCTCCCGCTCTCTCAGCCCCACCGCCTGGGGGCGTCGGAGCGCTGGCGCTCGCTGCCGCCTTTGCCGCCGCCGGCGCCGCTGCCGCCTTGCAGCTCCCAGCCCCGGTCCCGGGCTGGCCTCGAGCCTCCCGCCCCGACGCCGCGCGCTCGCTTTATACAACTCCACTCGAGCGCGCCCGGGCTTATGTAAAGGCTGGCGGAGGCCCGCAGCCAATGGCGCGGCAGCTGGAGCCGAGGGCCCGGGGTTGGGGGGCGCCCGCGCGGCCAATCGCGGTCCGGGGAGCCTGGGGAGCCGGGTGGGGGAAGGGGCGCCTCCCCGCGCTGATTTAGGAGCCGGGATTGCGGTGGCAGCAGCCGGCAGCCGGGCTGGCCCGGCGCGGCGCGCCGCGGCGAGCACTGGGGTGGGCGGCGGCGAGGGCGGGCGCCCCCGGCGCTCCGCCGCGCCCCAACGCTGCGTCGCGTAACCTTCAGGAGGCAATCGGGCCTGGCGAGTGGGAGAGGGTGCCTGGCGGGGCGCGGAGGGTCCCTAGTCGGCGGGTATCGGAGGTCCTTTGGGAGGAATCGCAGGGAAGAAATGAAAAGGGGGAGGGGAGGATGGCGAGCCCCAGGACCCCGCAGCAGTCCAGCACGCAGGGCCGAGGGTGGCGGCGGGAGCGCGGACACTGCTTTCATGTCCCCCTGCCCCCCCCACCCCCCCCACCCCGATAGCGATCTGGCGTCTCCGGGCGGACCTGAGCGGCCGCGCTAGCAGCGCTGATGGCGAGATTTCGCGCTGCGGAGAGAGCGCCGAGCAGATCTTTATCCAGCCGGGGGACGTGTCCGAGCGCCTCTCCGGGACTGCTCTGTATGGGGAGCAGAGCTTCGCGACAGCCCCAGCGGGCGGGGAGCGGGCATGCACAGCTCCGAAATCAGGCACTGCTGCCAAGGCTGCTGCGGGCAGCGACTGCTCCACAAACCCTGCTCCCCACGCCCCCCGCCGATAGTGTCCCCACCGGACTCCACTCCTTCTTGCCCCTCCAACAGTCCCCGGGCTAAGCATAGTCCACCTGCTCTGGGCCCCGGGGTCCTACCAGCCTCCCTCAGTGCTTTTCTCACAGGTACTGCTCCCCACTCCCCACCCCGAGTCTGCTGCGGTGGGTGGAATGGCTTCTGCCTTTCTGGACCTGGGGCTGCTGGGTGTTAAGCTCGAGAAGAACGCGCTTGTTCAGCAGGGTCCGAAATACCTGTGTCTAGTGCAGGAAACTGGCCTAGGTCGATTACACTGTGAAGGCAAGTCTCTTATTTTGCACCTAGAATAGAAACTGACACATAGTAGGCACCCTCTAAGTATTTGTCAAATGAATTTTGATCTCCTAGGAGGAAGGTCTTTAGGTTTCTGAAAGCCGGGGAACCCATCTTTGAAAGAGAAAGCCCTAGGAATCTGCCATTAGAGGCCTAAGAAGCCACGACTGGTTTTCCATCTACTGAGGCTTTGGTGACAGTCACCTACTAGCCTGACTTCTGAGCACTTGACTCTTAAAATGACACCATGTGTTCTTTTATGGAGGGACCCACCAGTCAACCCCTTCCGGGATCCTGTTATCCCTAGATATTCCACAGAACCATGTTTTCAGGTCCCTGTGATCTTTCTCTGAAAAGTAGTAACTAAGGGTAGGCAAACCTTCTAGCCTTTTAAGCTCATGTTTTTAATCCTTTGAGGGTTGTGGACACATTTGAGAATCTGGCAGGAGTTACTGAATCCTTTTTTTTCCTAGAAAAACACACAAACATACACATACACATACATCCCTTAAGTATAATTTCAGGATCATAGGGACCCTGAATCTTTTGGGACTCTGCCTAATCCTGGGGGTCTAGGACAATGATTTATAATCATGTGCCTTTTGGGATCAAAGATCCTTTTGAACCTTTTGAGAATCTGATAAATGTTATAAATCTGATACACATGTTCACATATGATTTGGGGGAGGGGATTCATGGATCATTAGAACTTGGGGGCTCCAGGTTCAGAAGTTTCACCTAGCTGCAAATAAACTCTGCCCCATGGGCATACCTGCACCATGGGAGAACAGTTGGCTAGATCATGCCACCACCTGTCCTTAGGACATCTGCATCATATGGCCATGATCCTGGCACCTGAGAGACTACCTCCACACATGTCCTCTGCATCTTGTCCCTGCCACCTTTTTAGTGTGGAAATAAGTTGCAGGTTGTCAGATTCTGTCTGATCCATGAATGTTCCTTAGCCAGAAACTCCAACTCAGGGAGACAGCAAGTGACTGTAATTAACCAGTTTCACTCAATCCCAAGCGTCTGAGCACACCTTTCTTGGTTTTGTTCTCACCTCTCTCTCTGCCTGGGAAGCTGTGAGCAGCAGCCCCAGCTGTGGCGTCTCACCTCACCTAAACCCAACAGATTTAGTAACCAGTGTGGTAATTATCAGCATTAGCCATCCAGATGTGAATTGGTTCTCTGCACAAAACAACTCTGTAATGATCTCACACTTTCCCACAGCTAGCCATGTAAGGGTACAACAGACCAGAGGTGCCGGGGAAGAACAGAGAAATAGGAAAATGTCAGAGGCGTTCTATTGGGGGAGTTCTTCAGGCATTCTGGCTTCAGCACTTGAACTTGTGAGGGTGGAGTCCAATGGGCCAGGCTCTTCCGGTCCTGAAATTTCTAATTCTTTTGATGCTTTCCAGGTCCATTCTGACACTCTTGAAGCCAGAGGTGTTTTAGAATTCAGAAAGGCACCAAACATGTTGAACCATCCCATGAGGTTTAGAGCAACATCTCAAAATCAGAAATGGTCACAATTCTGCCATCAAATGTAGGAGTTTTTACACTTAGTGGGTGTGAAGATAAAGTGTCTTCACATCAATTCAGGATTTGTCACCAGATGAGTTTTGGCACTGAACTTGCAAAAACAAATAAACAACAACAACAAAACCCCAAACCTTTTAATTTTAAGATTTGGGCTTTTCAAATTGCAGATAAGGGACTATGGAACGGTATTTTAGGCTTGGTTGTCCCAAAAGAAGTGCATGTTTTGTTAGGGTATGGAGAAGCAGCAATAGTAGAAAACGGGAAACCAGAAACTGTTAAAGATGGGAAATTTAAGGGCTATGAGAAAGAAACCCCTTCTTAATCAGATGGTATCAGTGTGGTTACCTGCCCACCCTCGCCAGAGTGATATGTATCAAAATGGCTGGTGAGTTCCAGATGTGCTGTGTTTACAGTGGCTTAAAAGTGGTAGAAGTACAGAGGAGTTTAGGGGGAGGCGAGTAGAGGCAAAGAGAGACAGAAGCTCTTTTAGAGAAGCCACAGATCCCAGTGGACAGTTCATTCCAGGGATAGGGCTGTGCTAGACCTAGAGAGGAGGAGCCTTCCAGGTGGCCAGAGTTGGCTTAGAACAGATTGTATTGGGAGTGCAGCTACCGGCAAACTCTTGTGGCTGGGAAAGGGCTACCAGAAAAGGAGGTCATTATGGAATCCTGGGAGCAACTGGGTAGAAAGGTCAGAGCCCCTGGGGCTGGGGGAAAGCCTGGGCAATGCGGGTAGATTCTGCTCATTGTGTTGATCTGTGTGAGATGGTTTGGGTTCAGACACTGGGCTGCCTCTGTGTGGACTGTGCTTTGGGGTCTTGCCACACGATAGTGGAGGTGAATCTGCAGTCCCAGGGGTTGGCTGAGAGTGCGATGCAGAGAGGGAGACAGGAACAGAAGCAGCCCTGGGGGACTGGGAGTGCACAGCTCTCCATACCTGCTCAAGATGCTCAGCCACAATGCCTCTATGATAAGGGGGCTCCCTGGGCCCAGTGTTAATAGCAGGGATGCTTCGCCTTTGATCCTGGGTCTTAGTACCTGATTTCTCATTTTCTTCTCAAAGTGCTCTGTCTGGTACCCCAGCTCCAGTAACAGAGTCTCTATCTTGTTCTCTCTCCCTGGTACTCTACCCCATGACTTGGATCCTCAGGGTCTAGGAGTTGGGGACCAGACACTTTAATTTCCTCCCTGTGATTGAGTCTTTGCCACCTGCTGCCCTACATTGCTGACATCAACTGCCTTCTCAGCCTCTGCCAACTGCCTGATGCCAGCTTCCTTTGACATCCCCCAGCCTGGCCTCACTTCCTTCCACTACCAGCTGCCAGGACCCCCCAAATCCTGGCCCTGCCTCAGTGGGCAGGTCTTGCTTCAGGTTCCAGCCCCTCCTGGTCTGGCATATCCAGCTGCCAACCCAGCCAGATTTCTGACAGACGTGAGCTCATGATCACAGTTGAAAGAAGAGCACAAATCCTTTTCAGCAGTTGGGTAACAGACGTTCACTAGCAGCCCCTGGGCTAGGGGCACCTTTGCCAGTGTCATCCTAAGAGAAGATGGGGGAATGAGTGAGAGTGGGCAGGAGAGGAAGGTGGACAGGGAGGAGTAAAGGGAATGGAGGGGAAGAATCAGAAGAGGGAAAGGGAAGGGAGGCTGGGAGAGAAGGTGGAGAATGTAGTGTTTTCAATATCTACAACAAGCATGGAGGTCTTGTCACCTTTGACACGGAAGAAGATAGAAAGGGGTGAGGGACTATAGGAAAAAGAGCAGAAGGAGGAGATGAATTCTAGAAAATGCTAGTAAGAACAGGTGAACAAAAACTGATGGCATCTCTGGGAAGAAGCCCATGCTACAAATAATAGGATATGATTTCTGATTATTTCATTCTAGTTTCATTAACCAGAGCTTGCTGAGCATCTTTGCTCTTGATTCTTCTCTGGCTTGTTCTGAAGCTCCACCATCACCCGGACACCAAGTTCCACTGAATGTAGGATGGATTCCTCAAAGATTCAGCTCAAGAATCCCCAAGTCTGTTATGACCTGCTGGATGCAAGGGCACAATGAGGATAATAAGATCTCACTACAGGGGATGTGTAAGGAACACGCGAGATAACGCATGCAAGGCACTTAGCAGAGCTCCTAGCACATAGTAGGTGTTCCATAAATAACAATCATTCTTCCTTTCTCTTTCCTTCGATCTCTGTGCCCAATTGTCACCTCCTCCTGCCCTTTCTTCCTGTGAAATGCTATTCATTTCATTCCTTTCTCTTCACCCAGTCCTTCAGCCTGGGATTTTTTGCTTTCCTGTAATAACCTGTAGGTCCTCTTCCTTCCTATTCTCCCCACCCTAATCTACAATAATCCTTTAATTTGTGTAGCACTTTACAGAACAAGAAAATCCTCATTAATGCTCAACAATGAGGTAGACACATAAACAAAGCTCAGAGAGGTAAAGTGGCTTGCCCAACATAGCACAGCTACTGAATGGCAAAGCTGGAATGCATATTTAGCCTCCTGGGCCAAAATCAGTGTATTGTCCACTGTCCAGGGTTGAGCAAGTCATTGATTCTTCCATGGTGCTATTCTTGAGGATGGAGACCTGGTTTTATATTTCCCATAAACGTCTTCAGAATCGGGTCCACAGGAGGCCCTGGATCAGTATCAGCCAATTCACTTCCAGGCACCCAAGGGAGCAGGGGCCACCCTTGGCTCAGCCCTGCCTCACAGCAGGGCTTCAGTGTTGCTCTGCTCACACCTCAGAGGCAGCAGCCTCCCGGAGGCAGTGCTGTGTACAAGGTGGATGAGAGCTGACCAGAAGCCAAGCCACTCTTCCACACTCTGGCGAGGCAGGGAGAAAATCACGAGGAATTAGGCTTGTTTATGTGCAGCTCAAACTGGTAGAGAATAAAAGCAACTCCATGCTCATCGCAACAGAATGGAATTGAGACTTCACGGGAAGAAAGCTTTCCTCTCCCCACGAGTTGTGAGATGTTAGAACAGATTCCTGCAGAGGCTGTAGAAACTGCTCCCCTGGAGGTCTTTAAGAGATGGAGAGCAACTCGCTTTTGCGGGGATGTGGGTCTGAGGGCCTGAGGGGGCCGGTGCACAGGCAGCTGGAGGGCTTGGCCTGCAGCAGGCTGCAGGTAAGAACTGAAGGGGTGGGGTGCGGAGCGGGGGTGTGGCCAGGGAGGAGAAAGGCCCAGTGAGGCAGGTGAGAGGGTTAGACAGCAAAGCAGTCTAACAGGTTCCTGGCGGAGAACCCAGGCAGACTGTCCTCTGGTCTGTCCATTGCTGCCCGCAGCTGGGGCGGTGGGAAAGGCAGCCTAGAGGGAAGGAGCACATTCTGGGCCTTTGGATGGCCTGGAACCAAATGGACAAAAGCCAAGCTTTTCCTTTGAGCGAAGCAGCAGAGGCTGGCCCACCAAAACACTAAACACAAATGACTGAGCTGCAGAGTGACTTCACCCAGTGCTCCTTAAACAGGGGTGCTCGGGAGTGTTCTGGGAACACAACACACTCCAGATCAAAGTGGTACATCTTCCTAGAGTATTTATTTTTGCTAGAAAATCTGCCAGGGGCAGGGGCAAGAGGAAGAGCTGTGGGTAATTTAACTGGTAGGAACTCAAACATACAAACTCATTTTTAACAAATCTGGGCATATTGTGGAGTTGAATACGAAATCACACAAGGATGTTATACACAAAGCATGAGCCTTGAAAAGATCTTTCAGGCATCCAGTTGAGTGATTATCCCAGGCCCCCAGGGTTGGAGTACATGATAACCCTCTCTGCTGCATTTAGAGCACTTGGGTAGGAAAGTTCTAGCAGGGCTGCTTTAGTATGTACAAAGCATTGTCTCATGTTGTATCTCACTGAGATAGTCAACAAGCATCTGTGCCAGGCATCATGCCCTTTATGACAAATACGAGGTTACGAGGAAATAGGCTCAGAAAGATTCTGAAAGTTCATGCGGGCAACTTTGGGTTAGGGATGTGGGCACTCCTTTTTAGCATGCCCTGCCCCTCCCATCGTGCCTGCTGTCCTTCCCTGTGTTCCTGCAATTTCTCCTATGCTATTCCTTCCATTAAGTAATTATCCAGCACTCTCTGCCACATGCCAGCCTCCCAAGAGCCTTCCAGACAGGAGGGACAGGGCACAGACAAATGGGAAACCCAGGAACACCAGCTGGTGCCTGTGCCCTTCCCCTTCTGTCGGTGACCATGACATGGTCTGCACACATTTACAGGTAAAGACATTAACACAGAGTAGCCAGCATCCCCAGGTCATATGCAGAGCATCCAATTCTGAGGTTAGCTGCTGGAGTTCCAGCTCAGTGCATAGCCCAGGGTCGTCTGGGATGTAACCAGTTCAGCATATGGCCCAGGATGGATTGCTCACGAGCAAGCATTTATCCAGGGCTAGTTAGGTGCAGGCTCTGCTAGGCCTGTGGGGAAACAAAGATAAATAAGACTTTCTCTGCCTTCAAGGAGCTTCCAATACAGCAGGGAATTGATGCCCAACTCATGCTGAAAGAGATTAGGACGAGTAAGGACCAGAGAGATGTGTCACCTGGTGATGCCCCTTTTGCATCCTGCCACCTCCCACTACCAAGGCACTGTGAGGAAGAAGATATTTCCCTCTGGTTACTTGATTCCACATCTCCATGTGGACCTCTTCCCTCCCTCTGCTTATCCGTAATTGTCTCAGCCTCACCCTCCATCAAATGTTTTTCTCTGCAGCAGTGACCCCTGCCAAAGCCACCACAGTCTGAGGCCCCAAGCTGATCTATGGAGATGCCCCTTTCCCAATGAAGACAGCTCACCTGGAGGCTGCACTCCCTTGCTGGTACCGTGCAAGAGCTTCGCTGCTTTACCCTGCCCCATCAGGCTATGATTCTGCGGTTATGTCCATTTTATAGACGAAAAGCCGAGGTTAAAGAAATAGCAGGCAGGCAGCACAGCTGGGACTGTCATTCAAGCCCACTCTGGACAGCTTCTCTCCGTTCCATTTACAAAGAAACGGGGAAGGTGAGGCTCGGAGGATCCCACGTGTTGCCAAGTGCAACTGGTCTGTAGGTAAAGCAGACATTAGGGCCCGGGTCTAGCTCTTAGCTGACTTCTTTCCAGCACAGTGTGCTGCTGCAATCAGAAAATAGTCCTTGCATATTTCAGTAACCCTGTGCCCACCTGGTTTCTGGAGGTTTTTGGGTGAAAAAGGACAAAACGGTCTTGACCAGGCTGTAAACAGAAAAGCCGGAAAGACCGCCACCTGGTGGTTTTCTCAGTGGTGGCGGCAGAAACAGGCCTGAGCCTGTGAGCAGAGGCTTCGGAAGTGAGAAGTCAGTATTAGCCCGGGGACTCACTGACTACAGACTACTTGCCCGGTGCTCTGCTTGGCACTTTAATTGGCTCCTTTCATTTATACTTCACATTAACCATGTGAAGTTGTTCTATCATCATTCCCATTTCAAAGATGAGGAAGCTGAGGCTCAGAGGTTAAATAACTTGCTCAAGGTCACACTGAGATCAGTCCTGAATCTGGGATTCAAATCCAGGTTTTCCTGACTCCAGGTCCTGCTTCCACTTACCCTGTCCTTACCCTGCCTCTCCAGACCTTACCCCAATCAAGCCAATGCCCACCTCTCCTATCTCATCTAATAGCAGCCAGCAGCCACTCTGACCTTCTGTCTCATCTCTGAACACTCATCATCATGCAGGGCCTTTGAATTGCTGTGTCCTCTCCTGTGATCGTCTCTCAGACTTGCCCATCACATCTACTCATCACACAGGGCTTAGCTCATCCAGGTCCATTCCAACCATCCATCCAGGTTGCCCCTGCTCAAGCCCTGTTCTTCATTATCCCATCAACTAACTGCACACTCTTCTTAGGGCCTAGAGGAACTCTCTGAAATTGTATTTGCTCATCAGCTTGGTGTCTGTATCCCACACTGGGACTCCTGCATCTCAGTGCCAGGGACCGTGCCTGTGGGGTAATGTGCCGTAATTGTGCACTGGATGAATGATTGAAAGGACAGTGACAGGAGAGAAGAGGCACTCTGGTCTTTTATCTCTTTGCCTTCCTGTCTCCCTGTGGCTTCTGGCTTCTGGTCATCTTTGTCTCTTTCTTCTTTGGACCCTCCTCTACATAGCCAGGACCAGAGGTGAACTGATGACTTGGCTCAGTCTGACCAATAGGTGGTAAAATATCAGATACAGTTAAAAAAAAGATGGCTTGCATTTCTGGTCCTTGCATTTCTGGTGTTTGATAAAGTTGGAGTGTCTGATTTTCCTTGGTAGTGGTTGTTGTTAATTCTTATAATTAGCTGGTATCTTACAGATATTGCTCTTGGTCATTTAAAAAGGGATTTAATTGGTCATTCAGGCCTGGAACCTATTCCCTTCTCCAACTTTATTACTTCCTCTACCACATTCAGAACCTGGAAAGGTAGATTAGCATCTCAGGATTATAAACTGCCTGTTCTCACTCACCCACACTTGGATGTGCTCCAGGAAGCACACTCTGATTTGTGAATTCGAATTTAGAGTCCAGCACCTATAAGGAGAAGCTCAGAAGCAGGTAAAATGCCTGTGACCTGCTGGAAGTAGGAACGACTACAGATACTTACAGAGGTGAGTTTATAGCCGCAGATATGAGCAGCTCTGAAGGGAAAAGCCACAGTGGCTAACAGTTATCAAAGCCTAGCTGATTCAGGCTCAGAGAATGAGGAGATCCACAGTCCCAATGAACTAAAATCAGGAGAATCTAGCTTTGAGCTGGCAGCCCCACCATGGTGGTACAGTGTCAGAACCGTACCAGGGGTGAGCTTGGAGCTTCTCATCTGGGCCCGACGCTGTCTCATCGTATGTCCTTCCTGATTCTAGGAGAAACAAGCAGAGCTGGATGATCTTCCAGACTCCCTGTAGCCCTGATCTTCCAGGCCTTTCTCTGAGGATGGGGTAGAAGAAAACTCTGGAGGAAAGGAAGCTGATGTCTGTTGAGCAGGATCCTGTACCACCTCAGGCTCTGAAGCTGAGCATGGAAGTCTCAGGTGCTCACAGCAACCGCACTAGCAGACCTCTAGTTTTCAGATGAGCGGATGGAGGCTGAGTGGCAGGTGTAGCCTCTCAGCCAGAGTGCAGTGGGGCTGGAGCTGCCACCAGGATATTTGTTGCTTTACCACAGGCCCTGGTGTCTCTCCAGCCTTTGCTCCAGAACATTTCATCCCTCCGGGTGGCACTTCCTACAGAGCGTGGCTCTGACCCACATGGTGACCGGGAAACGGACATCTCAGCTTGGTGTCAGATTGGGTGGTTTACTCCAGCACCATTCCCGGGCTCCTAATTAGGCAGCTCAGAGGTGAGAGCTGGCCTTAATGTAAGGAATGGGCAGTAGACCTCATGTCACAGGCTGACCCTACAGGACGGAGCAATTCTGTAATTACATCACCCAGGGTTCACTGAGGGCCACCTATGTGCAGAGAATAACAGCAGCAGCAGCAGCAGCAGCAGCAGCAGCCAGTGGCATTTACTGAGGGCTCCGTCTGCACTAGGCGTGGTAATATGAGCACATTACCTACAAGAGGAGTACGATGTTCTCCTTTTCTGGCTGAGGAGGAGATCAGGTCTCCATCTTTGACAGGAGAAGCAAGTACCACAGTAGCACAGGCTGAACTGTCGGAATTGACATGTTTCTGCCACTGAATGGCAGGGAGGTGTTCACTTGATAAATTAGCCGGGAGTCACATTTTCTGCATGAAAAATTGGGACTCACTGTCTGATGTCCTGGCTGGTGATGGAGCAGGATCTTTGAAAAATTCAGGAGCAGTTGCTCTCCGTATGGTTCTCAGCACAGTTACCTGCTTCTTGATGCCCTTCTTTTCCGTGTTTGTCATGCTACTCTGTAGCTGCTCAAAGCTCTCCCATAATGTTTCATGGCTCTGATCTCCCCCTGTCCCCAGAGTAACCCATGCTCCAAAATTATGACATCTACTCTACCACTGAACTGACCATTTCCAAGCAATCCTCTTCCTATTTATTTGGGGAAACTCTAATAGCTGGTTGGTATAATTTATACTAAGGTGTGAATGACTGACAAGCTACCTGGTCTTGGCAGGTATTTGTAGTTTTAAAGAGATGCTAACTTATCCACAAGATAGTTCTCTCCCATAGGATCCTAGTTGCCTGGCACTCCAGGGTTATGGGGGGCAAGACATAGGGATAGGTAGAAAGAGATGCCACTTCCCCAAGGGGCTGTTTTCCAAAGGGAGACACTTTATCTCCTCTTTCTGGTGTCCGAACAGAGCAATGGTACAAGGAGCACCCTTGGAAAACCCCACAGCACCAATACTGTTGACATCATCTTGCCTTTCAAAACAGCCCCCTTCAGTGAGAAACCACTTTAATAAGGCTGTAATTTTGTTACAGAATTTTGTAATTAAATATCCTTAAAAGAAATGAGGTTGCAGGTCCCCATATCCCAATTTATCATAGACTTAATGCCCCAAGTTACACAGTGTTTAATTAAGAATGCATCCCTGTTGTAACTCCATGCAGCTTCCCAGCCTTAGAGATAGGAAGTGCTCTGAATTTATCATAGAGGGTGCTCTCTGTTATTGGGATGCTGTCCTGTTTGCCAAGATGCAAAATAAATAGAGGCTGCTTAGTCAGAAAGAACAGTTTCCCCCTCATCCCTGTCCTGGTCCCAATCCTTTGGGCCTTTTTTCACCATCAAAGGCAAATCCATCCAACCCTTTCTCCAGAGTAACTGTTCTGAAGTGGCTTCTTCATTTAAGGAGCTGGCGTGCTCCCCCTGCTGGCTGAGGGCATACAGTACATGAGCGAGCTGCAAAAAATCACAACCCTACCCTTGGATTTCCTTCAAATCATAGCATAGGTAGGAGCACCTACTACGTACTAAGTGCAGTGCTAGGGTTATAAGAAAAGAAGAACTAGGTCCTTGTCCTCAAAGAGCTTGGAGTCTTCTAGAAGAGACAAGATGTACACATATATCATATATAATCCACAACACAATGGGTTAACATCTATTAACCTAGGATCACCAAGAATGGGCAAGTTACTTCTGTCAACAGAAATATGGGAGGTTCCATGGCGAGGCTAACAATTGACCTGCATTCTGAAAAGCGTCGGATTTCAGAAAGTGAAGAGGGAGAGAATTGGTCCTAGAACACTAGGGACATAGAGACCTGAAGAAGCATTCATATACTTTAATTTCCTCTTTTCTCTAATTCATTATTTTTTAATTGACCAGATGAGTTGTTGTACAATCACAACTGCATATAAAGTAACAATATGATATGCATTAGGTCCTAGTCCAGGATCACCCCCACATCGCTCTAACCTCCTCTTTATAAATGAGGAAAAGGAGCTTCAAGGTGCCCAACACACTAGGTGTAAGTGCTGGAACGGAGACTGGAACCCACATCTTCTCCCTGCAACTCCAGACTCACCAAGAATCCCAGGCTGAGGCAGGGGAGGGGGAGTGCAGATTTGTCAGGGAAATGGAGAGAGGAGTTTGTGTCACTGCAAGAAATTCAATCCCACTTACTGAGGAAGTGAAATGGTCTGGTTAATTTAATTTCCTAATTAGATGGAAGTTCTGCAGAAGGGCTGCTTTGTTAGAAATGTAGATTTAGAAAAAAAAAGCTTCCTAAAATGTTTTATTTCACTTTCCTGCCGTAGCAAGCAAAGTGAAGGCAACCGTTCAGTCATTGATAATCCTAGATCATAATATTTAAGATCTAAAGAACATATAAACTTATACACATAGACCCTTAAGGGGTTCTTTAAATCTTTAATGGCAATAGATGTGCCTGCCATTTATTTCTTTATCGTCACCTACAGTATTTAGATTTATGTATCAGTGTGGGGTAGCTGACTTGAGAAAACAAATGATCAGGTGAGAGTCCTGGGTCACTTTCCCTGGGTAATTGAGGTTTTGCTGAGTTATTTAGTGTGGACCCTGATAAACCTGGCACAACTCTGGCTTCTCTCTTAGCAAGACTGTTGCGGGCAGTAGGGCTGCAGCAAGCAGTCCTGACATGTCCTGGGCTTGCTTTCGAAAGGAGCAGGCGGGACATCCCACTGGAAATACTGAATGGTCCGTGTACCACCGCTCCCCCTAGGAACTTCCCACCCCTGAAAAACCATGAACAAGTTGTGGGGCCTCTCTGGATTCCGCTCCAGCCTGGGTGTGGAAGCCAGTCCCCTGGATGGCCCTCCAAGATCTCCACCTTTGATATCATGCCCTGGGTGGTCCTTCCTACATTACACCAGGGTTGGTGGAAATAACCACTGAAACCCAGCAGAAGTGGTAGGATGTTGTTTCCAGAGTTAGGACATTAATGCAGCTTCATCTTCGTAACCGTATCTCAGATCACCTGATCGGAGGGAAGCCAGCTGCCATGGTATGAATATCACTGTGGCGATGCCCAGTGGCCAGGAATTGAGGCTGCCAACCCATGGCCATGCACGTGAGCCTGGAGCAGAGCCGCCAGCCCCTCCAGCCTTTGGATGACTGCAACCCCAGCAATATCCTAGCTGCCCATGGGGCGATGTGAGCCTGAACCACGCAGCTCAGCCTCTCCCAAAGTCTGGACCCTCAGCAACTGGGCGAGATTATGAACATTTGCTGTTTTAAGTCGCTAAATTTAGTCTCATGTGTTGTGCAACAAAAGATCGCTAATACTCCCTGGGCATTTTCCCAGTGCCCCATCTGAGGGACCAGGGGTATTCTTGGCATTTGGGGACCTTAAATCCAAACAGGGCCATGGTAATTAGCTACAGTTCCCTCAGTTTACAGATGGGGAAAGGCCAGAAGGAAGAGGCCTCATGTGTAGCCACACTGAGGTTAGACTCAGGTCTCCTGACTGGAGGTTCAGCCTTTCCTCCCCTATTCCTAGTCCAGGCTTCCCTGTTTATCAGTCATCAAGTGTTCTAAAGTGCCTTCTATGTGCTGGGCACCATGTCAGATCCTGGGGCATTGTAGAGACTGAGCACATTTGGGACTATGGTCAACATTTTCACTTAAATAATATTTAATATAACAGATAAGTGTTGAATGAAGGAATGGATGAACCAAGAGACATCGTTAGCCCCGGCTCTGCTGCTAATATCCTTGGGTCTCCTTTGTCACTGTCTGTAAATGAAGCTTCTAGGCCAGTATGTAGTGCAGAGACTTAAATTAAGCCATAGAATATTAGAATTTTAGAACTAGAAAGAGCCTTGACAGGCAAGTGATGTGAACTTTTGGAGGAAAAATGATCCCTTTGAAAATTCAATAAGATCTACGGCCCCCTCACCAACACACACAACACGCTTTGCAAGTAGTTTTGGGATCTACTGGTGTCCTAGGAATCCATGGGCCAACAACTCCTGATCTGGCTGCACCTGGATCTCAGATGAGAAAACTAAGACCCAGAGAAGGGAAGTACCATGTCCTATGTCTCATGGCAAGTGGGCAGCCAGGTCCATGTCTGAGCCTCTCCTGAGCTCTGGTCCTGTGCCCGCCTCCGGCGGAGCCCTAGTTTACAGGAAGCACTCAGGTCCCCAGGAAACCGGCCCTGGCTCCTGAAACACAGAGCTTCAGGAAGGCACACGCTGATACTTATTTTCTGTTAATATCTCTCAGGGACAGACAGAGTGACTCAGACAACCAACCCTGTCTCCAGTGCTAGGCTTGCAGGCACCACTGGATGCTCCCTGAAATGGGGCAATTAGAAAGTACTAGAGATGGGACCAGCAGAGCTGATGTGTGTGGAGGTTGCTGCAGAGTGGAGGACAGTCTGGGGTGTGCTTGGGTGCTCAACGATGAAGCCCCAAGGACAGTCAGCTTTGCAGCATCCACTGGCCGGTCCCAGGAGCTCAGGGGCAGACAGGTCACATTTAGATGGGACCTGGTCTCCTGATATCACCAGTTGAACACAGTGTGGTGGAACAGGGGAGCTGGTGCCAGCCTGATTGGGTGCAAAGTCACACTTGGCTACTTACTTGCTGGGGTCACTAGCTAACCTTTCTTCCTGACCTGTAAAACAGGGACTATGGTGGCTGCCACTCACTATTGTGTTATGGAGATTAAATGAGTTAATTCTTGCAAATTGCTGAGGACAGAGGCTTGACGTTTATAAGTGCTATGTGAATGTATGATAATTAAGGGTAAAAAATATCCATACTTCAAGCTTCAGTTTTTCCCTGCACTTACAATTTGGTTAGTTTTTTTTTTTTAAAACAGAGAGAGAGAGGGACAGTGAGAGAGAGAAAAAGAGAGAATCAATTTTATTTAGTTTTTCATGTGGCTTTCATTGCTCCAACACTTAGTTGGGTACATGGTGCTGGGGTTTGAACTCGCGTACTAGCACATACCAGGCAAGTGCTGTAACTGCTGAGCCACCGCTCCAGCCCTGGTTAGATTTTTAAAATCGAATTTATTGAAATATAAATTGTAGATGCTAATATGTACTATTGTAAGTGTATGTATGTTCAGATGAGTGAGTTGTGACAAATGTATATATTTGCATAACCACCCTTTGATTGGGTTAGAGAACATTTCCATCACCGCACAAAGCTTCCTGGCCCTCATCCCCTTCATTTCCAATCTAGGGCTCCCTGACCTTTGCCACTAAACATTTTGATGGTCAATCTGTGTCAGGAAGCAGTCATTGGGCCACCAAAATACACAGACTTCTCCCAGTCCATGTATGCATTTATTTTTATGTGTCCTGTTGCCAAATCTGTGTCATGCATACCAAGGAAGCTTAATTTCTGTTTTCTTTCTTTCTTTCTTTCCTTCTTTAATAAAAAAATTGATGCAAAAGGGGCCGGAGAGGTGTTTCATTGGTAGAGCACTTGCCTGGCATGCACAAGATACCAGGTTCAATTCCCAGCACTGCATACACAAATAAATAAAGGGAAAACAAAAACCAGATGAAAAATTACAAAAAATAAAGTAAGTACAAGAAACTTATTAAGCAGACAGACAAATTATGAACAGTTGATGAATTTGAGTAAAGGAGAATTAGGGACTTTTGTATAGTTCTTGAAAGTTTTTGGTAAATTTGCCCTTATATCAAAATACAAATTTACACCGAATAAAATAAACATAAATAGCAGAGGTGCTGATGAGCACTCTGAATGCTAGTCTTTCTCAGCCTCCCCTGGAAAGCCAGTTAACCCTGCCAAAGCCCAGGCCTTGCCCAACTTGAAGGGATCCTAAGCTCCATGGGGTGAGGCCCTGGGCATCAGCTTAGAACCCAGTGAGGCAGCCAGGTCTCCCCAGAACCATTGAGCCTTGGCAGGGAGGGCCTTGTCCAGCTGGCTGAGTCCACGTGGCTTTTGGAGTAAAATGGGCCAGGCTGGAGTTTGGCGGACAAAGAGTTGGCTCAAGCCGGCAGGACAGATGTGTTTGTGAAAACACTTTGTATTCATAAAGCACTGTATATGCAGAGGGGCTTAGGACATTCTGCATCCTCTGGGAAATAGGCAGCTTAAAAATAAATAAGGACCTAAACATTCTCTAAGACGTTTGCTAATTACTAGACCACATCTACTGCTACTACTATTGCTAACTAGGGACACTGGCCATGCTGGATTGCGTGGGACTGTCCCAATTTTAGTACTGAAATTCCTGCATCCTGGGAAACCCTCCCATCCTGGGCAACCTAGGATGGCTGGTCACCCTAGAGCCTATTCCTAGCCCTCTGGTTGCACAATCCCTTTAATACCACTGTATTAATCGGTTCAGGCTGCTGTAACAAAATACCGTAGGCTGGGGTGGCTTAGACATCAGGAAGTTATTTTCTCACTGTTCTGAAAGTTGGACAGTTCAAGATTAAGGTTTAGGCCCATTTGGTGCCTGGTGAAGACTCACTTCCTGGCTTGTAGATGACTGCCTCCTCACTGTGTGCTCACGAGGGCTTTCTTCTATGCTCACACAGGGGAGGGAACTCTCTGATGTCCCCTTTGGTGTCCCCATCTTTATGATGTCATGTAAATTTAATTATTTCTGAAAAGGCTCCATTTCCAAATACAGTCATGTTGTGGCTGGGGCGTTGCTCTGTACTGGATGTGGAATGTCCTCCAAAGTCCCGTGTTAAAGGTTCGGTTGCAGCTTGGTACAATTGGGAGGTGATAAAAACTTTAAGAGGTGGGGCTTAGTGGGAGGGCTTTAGGTCATTAGGGGGCATGGCCTTGAAAAGGATTACAGGACCCCAAGTTCTTCCTCTCTTTCACTTCCTCATCAGGGATGCGTGGTTTTGCTCCCACCATGATGTGCTGCCTCATCACAGGCCTGGAAGCAATGGGACCAACCAACCATGGACCAGGTCTTCTGAAACCATATGCCACAACAAGCCTTTTCTTTTTATAAGTTGGCTCTCTGAGGTTATTTGTCATAGTAATGCAAAGTTGACTAACACAGCCTTTGATGTGTGAATATTTTTGGCGGGGAGAGAGAAAGAGAGAGAGAATCTATTTTATTTATTTTTTCATCTGGCCTTTGTTTCCCTGACACTTAGTTGTGCATGTGGTGCTGGGGTTTGAACCCAGGTTCCCGTGCATGCCAGGCAAGCGCTCCAACAGTTGAGCCATCGCTCTGGCCCTTTGTGTGTGGATTTTGAGGCAGCACAGTCATCTCCTCCATCGACTCCAGCCACCAGTGTCCTGTGTGACCACACCTTTGGCTCGTGCCTTCGGTCGTACATCCCCTCTTGTGAGAGCTCTCCCTGTGCTCTTCCATCATCTTCACCCTTCCTTTGGCTTTTAGCATTTTTCCGCTCCTGTTGAATGTTCTGGTTTTGAATCTGCTTTCCCCTGGCTACTTGCCTTGGCCAAGGGATAGCCAGGCTTTCCTAGGAGCTAGATCTGTAAGCCCAGAGGAGGAATTCCCTGGAACCTCTCAATCTGGCAGCCTAACCCTGTCAAATTGTCCCCACTGCTTCTCCCGGCTTTGCCATGATCGAGTCCGTCTCGGTGTGGGGTGCCCACCAGCTGCAGGGCCATTGGGGGCTTGTGAAGACCAATGAGGCCCCAGCTGCTCGTCCTTCTGGAGGTCACTGTCACCCCGAGTCATGCCCCAGAGCCCTGTGCTGGCCATTTCCTGTCGCCGGGACATCATTAGAAATGTTAATTATTAATTATCACTAAAAGCCCTTCTGCTGCATTGCTGCTCTACAGTGCTCTCCCTCTCTCTCTTTCCCCCTTTAGTTCTGTAACTGAGTCCTCTTTTCCTCTGCTCCCCGCTCACCTGCAGCCCAGGGAGCTGGTGTGTCCTGGGGCAGGGGCAGCCAGGGGGAAGTCCCTGGGCACAGCTTTTGCTTTGCCACATCATTCTGGCCAGAGCCTGGAGGACTCAAAACAGAAATGAGGCAGAAGCTGGGGAGGAACTGGGTTCCGATGTTCTGAAGTATTTCTGGTGACCCTAAATATCTGCATTCCTTCCACCCGCTTTCCATCTTCAAGTCAGGGGCTGGGACCTCTTTTTGTTGGCAAGTCTGGGGAGCCACCTAGAGATGTAACCTGAAAGCAGCCTGGATCTCCCTTCCAGGACATCCTACACCCTGCTGCAGAGCCATACCTCTACCCCACAGGAGCCGCTTGGAGGACGGGGAAGAGTACCAGAGCAATTAGGTGACAACTCAAGGCCCACAGTTGGCACTACTTTCTGGGAGACCTTGGATCACCTCTTTTCATCTCAGGCTACTTCGTTCAATAAAGAGAGCATTGTTTTAGAGGCAGGAAACCTGGGTCTGAATACCTGCTCCGCTGTGTATTTGCTGTGCAGCCTTAGACAAGTGAGATGACCTCTCAGAGCCCCATCATTAAAACACAGTGTTAATATTTCCCTCTCTGAAATATTGGGGAATTTATCAAGATGATGATCTCTAGGCTAAGTCTGACACACTTGTAGGTATCTAGTAAATGTTCATGTCTTATCCATTAAAAAAAGAGAGAGAGAGAGAGGGGCTAGAGCAGTGGCTCAGCGGTTTCGGTGCTTGCCTGGCAAGCAGGAGGACCCAGGTTCAAACCCCAGCGCTATGTACACAACTAAGTGTTGGAGCAATTAAGGCCATGTGAAAAACTAAATAAAGTTGTTTCTCTCTTTCTCTGTTTCTCTCGATGTCCCTCTCTCTTTAAAAAAAAAAAAAGAGAGAGATAAAAATTCCTGTCCTTTCTGTGTGGCAGAGCTAAGGAGGTTGAGTTTTTGAGTGATTGCTATGTGTCAGTCACTATTCTAAATGTTTTAGACCTACTAACTCACTTACTCCTTATAACAACTTTATTACAGAGACTATTATTATGTTTATTAATTGCTTAGTTATGATTATTATAATTATCATTTGTGAAGTAGGCAAGTAAAATAAAAATAAAGTTAAATAACTGGCCTAAGGTCATGTGCTAGAAAAGCTAAGAAGTGGTTAGGATCATTCAGGACCTAGAGCTATGTCATTCAGTG
>PVKS010016005.1:0-44807 GCA_004027875.1 Aplodontia rufa
AATAGAGAGAGTTTGACTTCCTCTCTTCCTATTTTTATCCCTTTGATTTCTTTCTCTTGCCTAATTGCTCCTGCTAGGGTCTCAAGAACAATATTGAATAAAAGAGGTGAGAGCGGACAGCCTTGTCTTGTTCCCGACTTTAGTGGGAATGCTTTCAGCTTTTCTCCATTTAGTATTATACTAGCTGAGGGTTTAGCACCACATACACAACTAAATGTTGGAGTAACTAAGGCCATGTGAAAATCTAAATAAAGCTGTTTCTCATATACTTTGAATCATTTCTTGTAATACCTAATACAATGTAATAGTTATGTACATACTTACTGTATTGTTTAGGGAATAATCACCCAGAACAAGTCTGTACATCTACATACAAATATAATTCCGTTTTCAAATAATTTTATTTGCATTGGGCTGAATTCACTGATGCAGAATCTGTGGATATTGAGGGCCATCTCTATTTTAAAAATATTATTTCTATATTAATTTTCTGACTTGGAATTAAATGCAAAAGCCTCTTTCAAAGCTCATTCTTACATGACTTAAGTAACCCTGGAAAATTTGACCATCTTACCTTCATCCTACCTTAGCTTTATATAAACTTTAGAGACAGAACTAAAGAAAAACCTTTATTACGTAGCTTCTGGCAGTGTGATCCATATATTTATCAATGTGAGATACAAATTACTGCATTCTAATAAACCCCCAGACTGCATAAGCCCTTACATACCCCTAAAATTTTCATGATATTTACCACTCAACCAAAAATTACACATAAGAGCAAACACTGAACTTCAAAAAATGCAAGCTATAAAACATCCATTATCAGGATGGAGCTTGCCCATGAAAGAGGAGTTATATTCACAGTATTATAAATTGTTTGTAAAAATATATATGTGTGTATATCCATATACATATGTGCATAAAGAGTTGAAAGCAGAAATCTAAAGTTAAGAAAGTTGCACACATAATTCAGAACATCACACGCCTACTGCTTATTCAGTTTATCTATGGGGAAGGAAGTTGAAGAAGTTTGCTTCAGGATACCACCTTTCCTTCCAAAGATTTCTTGCTTTTGACAACTCACTCTTCCATGTCTGGAAATATGCTCTTTTAAAGGGTATAACAAACTAATTTAATATGCAAATTATGAGTATTATTTTTCTCATTAATTGTAGAAGAGTGGGATTCAGTTTCATTTTGCATGAAAACAAATCTTTTTCACATGGACTAATCTCTAATTGTAGAATTGTTTAAGGAATCAGTGAAAGGTGAGGGAAGTACTTCATAGAAGATGGATTTACTCCCAGATATAAACAGAACGTTGTTTACAGGCACTGTGCAAGATAGCAGGGTGAAATTACATCACATATGCACTATCAATAACACTTAAATACAAGGCTGGTCCTGTCAATATACTTTCCAGGTGGGTTTCCATTTTGTCTTGCTTTATTTTGCAATGTAATAGGGTCAGGGGATAAATGTAAGTATCTGTATGAAGCAAATGCATTTTTCCTACATAACTTCAGATGATTAGAATAAAAAGACTTACAATATGTTATTTAGTTCTTTCTTAGCAGCAACCTGATGAAGATTAAACAATGTCATTATATGTGTTATGGTTTAGATATGAGGTATCCCCCAAAAGCACATGAGTGAGATAATGTAACAGTGTTCAGAGGTAAAATGATAAGATTATGAGAACTGAAACCTAACTGGTGAATTAATCTACTAATGCGGATTACCTGGATGGTAACTATATGCAGGTAGGGTGTGGCGAGAGGAAGTAGGTCACTGGAGGTATGACTTTGAGTTGCTCTTGCTTCCCAATTGCCATGTCCTGATCTGCTTCCCTTTGTTTACCATGACTTTCCACCAGTGTGTTCTGCCTCACTTGGACCCACAGCTACAGAGTTGGCCAACAATGTACTGAACCTCTGAAAATGAGCCAAAAGAAACTTCTTCTCCTCTAAATTGTTCTTTCAGGTCTTTTGGTCACAACTACAAAAGAGCTAACTAAAACAATATGGGAGAGAATCAGGAAAGAAAGAACTAGGATTAAATGTTCTCCTTTTTATACCTCAATGGTATTTTAATGGAATTATGTTACCGTCATGCCTGGTAATGTTGGGATTTATGTATTCCTCATTAGATCTCCCCATGCTAAGTGAAAAGCAAACAATGATAAAAATTGGTGGCTTGATTATTTGTTGAAATAAATTAAATCTGTCTTATTACTTTCACCATACACTTTGAATTCACATTTTATCTCTCCTGAAGTTACAAGAATGTCAGTTTGATCAATGTTTTCGGAAATCAGACATCACAGCAAAGACCAAGATGTTCCAATACTAGAACATCAAGCTCCTCTTGTTACTTAAAAGTAATCTTTAAAACCTCAATAACACTATCTAATTTTCTGGTAGATTTCTGGGTTAAATAGGAAAGAAACAACAATATCAAAAATCAATATTATTTATAGCATAGACATAATTTTTATCAGTAAAGTGATAATATAGTGCAACCAAATTCTGCATTCATATTTGAAATGGTAAACACTCTAGTTGATGCATCCCATTAGTAGAATATAAATTTTAACATATTCTAATGAAATTTTTATTCATGCTTTAGTGTCAATAAATAGAAATGAATTTTAACATTTTAACACTATAAAACAGTAGACCACATTTTGAAACAAGTTCAGATTATTGTGTCAATTAACTACAATAGCTATATTTCAAAAAGTACCTATACATGGCAAATGGTATACAACCAACTGTCTGATGATCTGTGTACATAATTCAATTCATGGACTTAAATTTAATGAAAAATCTAACTTACCGGTGGATCAGTCCCCTTAGAACCAGTCAGCCCTCCTGTTAGGGATTCGATATCCTGAAAAGGGGAGAGGTGTGATTGTAAAATGGCTACTTAACATCATGGAGCATCCCCCATCCCATAGCAAAATACTGTCTTTATTTGCAAAGTTAGGACAGTTCAGCTATTTTTTTTTCAAACTCACATACTGTTAGTATTACACATAGCCTATATCTAAAAATTTATGTATTCTTTATATCTCTGTAAAACCTATAAAAATCTATGTATAACATATATGTGTGTGTGTGTGTGTGTGTGTGTGTGTGTGTGTGTGTGTAAATTAAATGGCTCTAGATAGGAAGATAGATGTTACAACTTTAAAAAGTAAAAGTGAGGGCAAAACAGAAAAATAAAATTACCTGCAACTAGCATAGTATTTTCATGAAATCTCATGGGAAATGCCTAACCTACAAAACTTTTAAATTATCTATGATCTACTCTATTACTATATAGAGAGTGAATACAAAGAGATAAGGAAAGATTGGCTGTTCTTTTACAAATATTAATTTCTAATCTTGAATCAGTAATAACAGAAGGTGATTGCTGAGTAATGGTTGCAGTTGCCAACATGATCATAAATAGAGAAAAGGGTAATACTGTGATAAGCTGTGGAGGCTGTGCCCAGTGTATAGGGACAACTACAACTTAATATTATCAGTTATATTGCTTGGATATCAGGTGTGCCAGTCATTCGACTTTTTAGAAGAAACTAGGATTTAATATTTTAAAATAAAATCTCCCACGTTTTTGAAAATATCTCTATTAGTGCATTACAGTTCTACACAATATTGGGACTCATTTTCACATAACCATGCAAGCATGTAATATAATTTGTTTCAGTTTAATTCTTAGTGCTTTGTAACTCCCAAGTATTTAATGTTTGCAACTAACTTAATTTTTAAAGCTCTCATGCACCATAAATTTAAAAACCAAAATACATAAACTTCTCTCTCTCTCTCTCTCTCTCTCTCTCTCTCTCTCACACACACACACACACACACACACACACACCTGTCTGTTCAAAATTTGCTGGATAGGAGTTTGGGGCTATATTGAAGAATTAAAATTTTTGCAAAGAAGACTCTTTCTTGTAACCCTGATCACTTCTTATCTTTTGCACCTGGTTGAAACGGAAAGGATGACTAATCCAGGAAGATAAAATTACAGTAAGAAAGTAAAAACAGAAAGATAACTGAATCAAGATTGAAATAAAAGAAAATTAGATGCCTATGATTTAGAGAAACAGCCAATTTAAAATCATTAAAAGAACCTATTGCTTGCTTATTTAGTTGGAATTTCATCAAATCATTTTGCCCTTGTTTATAAAGAATGGGAAATCTTAATACATAAGGGGCTGAGATAATATGTGACTGAGACACCACAGACAGGAGAGTAGGGAGGAATGGTGTATTTACATCTGAAGAAGCTAACTGTGCAGGACCTCAATGGGTGATGAATTTCTTTGTGTGTGTTATTAAAAAGACAACTCAATATCTACCTTGGTGAGTATTCCTTGTGTTTGTCTTATCATTTATGACTCTTACTATAATATACACATATATACCTACAGTATAGATATATAGACATAGATAAACATCCCCCTATCCAGCAAGGAACTATCCCTTTTCCTCTTTTATCCTAGGTTTAAAATGACTTGTATCAATACCTTCAACTATTGTAGGAGTCTGCCATAGAACATAGAATTGTCCTGGAGTATGTCATTTGAGTAATGGTTGAAATTAGATGTTCTCTCTGCATTTAACTCAGTTTAATACAGCTTTCTGGCTCTCAAAACTCAAAAATGTCCCAAATCATACCTTTATTTTAGGTCTACATGTAAAGGGTCCTTCCTCACCTTCCTGTTAAAATTATTTATTCCAGTGTCATGCATACCAAAAAAAAATCAACTTAAATTATCTGGTATCAAATGATCTTTAACATTCTTATTAAGTCACCCAAGTAAAGTATGTCCCAGTATAATAAAAGGAAAGCATGAGATATATTTATAAATTAGCAATCAAAATGAATAACCCTATGGAATTCAAAGATAAAATATCACTTAAAATTTGTTTTAGAATTTCATGCAATGATTTAACATCATTGGATATTATGTGGCTAACACATAAGATTAACATAAAATAAAATACCCAGTTTCTTATACTTGCTAATACCCTTATTGTGACAATGACAAACTCAAAGTTCTATTCATATGAAAGATTATTACCAACTACATTTAAACTGAAAGAAAATTATGTTAAGTACATATGAAATAATGTATGTCTTTCTTCATACACATAGAAGGTATATATATATATATATACATTATATTAACAATTAGAATTCTAATGCTGCTATGAGAGAGAATGGAGTAATTAATTCAGATAGCAACTACTTTGAGAATTTAGTTGATTCAATTTGTAATTTTTAAAAGATTTATCATGAAGATTTCTGAGATTATTAAATTTTTTTTTAAAGAGAGAGGGACAGTGAAAGAGGAAGAAAGAGTGAATCAACTTTATTCACTTTTTCATGGGGCTCTCATTGCTCCAACACTTTGTTGTGTATGTGGTGCTGGGGTTCAAAACCCATGACCTCGCACATGCCAGGCAAGGGCTGCAACCGCCAAGCCACAGCTCCAGCTCTGATTTTTAAAAATTTTAAGCTTTTCTTGGTAATCATGATCTTGAGAAAATAAAAGAAGAATTTAAAAGATGAGTGAAAAAAGGTATTAATATTTGTTGCTTTTAATGTGCTGAATTTAACATAATCCCTGACTTTATGATTCTAAATAGTTCATAAAATATACTTTTTCCCCCACTTACTCATTCAATTATAAAACAGTTTTTGAGCTTCTGTTCTATTTTGGTAAAGCTGAACAAGAGTGTCCTACTTGGATAGAAGCCCACGTTAAACATGGCTGATCATCTGATGCAAAAAGAATTTTTTCAGGTGTGAATAATGAACATAGTATGCAAGATAATGGGTAAAATAAACAAATCTTTTGAGGAACTCTGAAAAATATGTATTGCTTCATAACTCTTAAATAAACTAAAATAAGTTAATCATATTGATAATAGATTATTTTATGTATAAAAAAGAAATCTCTGACCATGGCTGTATTGTTACTGAAGTGCATTTTTCTGTGCACAACAGAAAGATATCAAATAGCAAAAGCATGGATTTCCTAGGTTTTTAAACTTACAATTGTAATATTATTTGATTAAAGCATTCAAAATAAACATTTTTTGACCACATCACATTATTTATATTGTCTACTTTATACAATTCATCATTTATATCTAATAGCTAATAAAATAGCTATTATTTACTGGATATTTACTAAGTACCAGTCATTCTTTAAATGCTTTAAACACATTAACCCTAACAGCTTTATAAGTTAGTTATTTCTTTTCTATTTAAGAGGTTAGATAATATACCCAATAGCATGACATATAGCTTTTAAGAACTAGGATTACCAAATATGTTTGTAAGACTCCATACCCATGCTTTTCAATAGCAGTACTAGAGAAGCAGCATTACCCCAGTTCCCTGGTGACCTTGGACATGTCCACATTGACTATGTAAACAAAATTAAACCATGAGCTGGCCTGAGTCTGGATTTAGTGTCCTGTGAGCCTCACAGAACATGGTGAGGTGGGTAGTCTTAAGAGGAGCTTCCCAATAGCTAATTCTCCTTTGCCTCCTGGGCCCTAACCAGGCACAGGGCTGTTCACCCCACACCTTCCCACACTGGTTCCATCTTCAGTGTATAAGTCTATTTCAATGCAGTGTGGAATTGGCTTCTCCCTGACAGAGCAGTCCCCCTCTCTTATTTTCTGTTATCTGGTTCTTCCAATTTATTGTTGTTCTGTGGAATTGGATCCCAGGGCTAGAATTTGAGTGAGGTAGGCAGTTGTCTATTGGGCAAAACTTAAGGAGACAGTCATCCTGAGGTACCTTGCATGATCCTTAGAGTAAGCTCCTCCTTAAACTTAGTTCCTTAAACACCACATTTATCTCACCGTAGTCTGGACCCTTCTAGAGTCTTTGGAATTGAAACCATGGTGGAATTCCTTTTTGCATTGTGCAAATGACCAACTATCAATCCATTTAATGTATTGTTTTCTTGCCACTTAGATCTACAAAAGTGTGGTAGGCCAACTAAGAACCTACCCCATGTTGTTGCTCAGGGCTTTGTACTAGAATTTCACATCCTCCATGAAGGGGATTGATAACATCTACACAGAACAAATCAAACCAGGATCTGTTAATTACACAATCAATTTTATTTCTGTAAAAATTTAATAATGAAAGTTCCATTTCCCTTTCCAAGCTATGAGATACCTAAGTGAAGCTATTAGGCCATCCTTGACATGCGCTATGGATTGGTCTCTTTAAAACTGAAAAACTCTCTTTTCTGGGATGGAATTCTGGCCCATGAATCAGAAGTCTTCAGGCTTGGGATGGCTAGATTGCAAAAGTGAGGCAATAGGTGTTAGAGCTCTAAATAGAATGGGATTGGCGGGCAGCCTGAGACACGGTATCATCGCCACACAGGTTAAGATTAAACACCACAACTGCAACTCCCTGTTCCAAGAATTAACATATTTTTCCTTGACATATACTTTGAGTAACGGAGTTATAGGAATCAATCATGTGCTTTTCAGTATAAGGAGGTAATTTGATTCAAAAATTGTAAATCCTGCTTTCTATGTGTAGAGATGGGAAAAGCAGAATATTAGGATTCGAGGTCTTTCTTAGGAATATTCCTGGATTCTTATTTTTCATTCCTAAAGACTATAATCACCTAGTAATGGTAGAGGAAAATATGACAAAATAGTTTAGGTATCAAATACAATACAAAGGAAGAAACTGAATTATATTCGATTGAATCTAACATCATTTATGCCTCAAGATCCTGCTTATCTGCAAAACTGTGGTGAAATTTAAAGTTAATATCCTAGTTTTATTTGCTTAAAAATCATTTTACATAACATGAAAATACTTTAAACATTGTAATAATTTTTACCAATGAGTATTTTAAAACTGTATATTTATGCATTGTGATAGACTAGAGTATGTTTTCCTTAAATTCATATTTAAGTTCCAACTCCCAATACCTCAATATATAACATCACATTTGGCGAAAGACCTTGGAAGAGTTAAATAAGGTAACTATTCCAGTATGACTGATTTCTTTATAGGAGAAAATACCAGCAATGTTGGAGACACAGCAAAGTAAAGAGATCTCAGAAGAAACCAAACTTGCCAACTCCTTGATCTTGGAATTCTAGTTTCCAGAACTGTGAGAAAATATATCTCTTTTAAGCCACCCGGTCTGTGGTATTTTGTTATTGCATCTCTAGCAAACTAATACATACATATTTGTAATTTGGGGATATTTTAGGGATTCTTTGGAAAAAGTTATCATAGTTCAATAAATAAAAAGTACATTAGAGTTAATTAAGCAATCTATCAAAAATTGCATCAATGTCGCGGAATTAATATAAAGTAGTAAAATAACCATTTTTATAGAACTGTTAGAATTAGAATTTGATTCAGTCTTTAAAATATTTGATGGTGTACTTTATGTTTGTTGAGAAGTTTATAAAGTCTGTTATATTAACAATATCAAAATTAAGCATATATCTTACCACCTGTATTGGAAAATTCCTCAAAATTTCTCTCTTCTCCCATTTTCACTTGATGTACCTGTTGTTGCTGCCACATCACAGTGACCCATCTTATTGTTTAAATCTATTCATCGGTGTTCTTTCATCATCTTTCTTGATCACTAAGGTATGTTTGACACAGTTGGCCTCTATATCCTCCTTGAAATAATTATTTCTCTTGGTGTCTGTTTACTTTCATCCTCTACAAGCTTTTGTTCAGTACCATGGCTCTACATACTAGTATGCTGATCAATTCTGAATTTCTATCTTTAGCCTCAACTTAGTCTCTGAGATCCATACTGTTTACTCCAATCTCCACTTGGATGTATTTCAGTATCTAAAACATCATTATTTAGTGCAAAGTCAAACCTTATTTCTACCTTATTTTCTTCAAATTAGTTTCCTGTCCCAGTGACCTCCATCTTATTACATGTTATTATCAGTCACCCATTTCTTCAGGTCCAAATTTTTTAGTATATCCTACCAAGGCTATCTTTAAAATATAGTTTCAATTTGTTTCCACTTCCACTCCTACCAGCCTAATCCCTTGGACTACATGAACAAGATCTCTCCCTTAAACTAAAAAATTACTCCTGTTCATTTATGAATCTGTTTTTACAACTCTTCGATCAAATATTCTCTCTATATACCAGTCAGATCTATTAAAACTGTAAATAATATCAGTTTACTTTCTTGTCCAAAACCCTTCAAAATACAACTCAAGTCTTACTACTTTGCCCTGCCATACCCTGTGTGATCGTGCTTTTCAGCCACTTCTCTGCTCTTGTCTTATGAAATTCTCCCACTCTTGTGCCATCCTGGTCACATGGGCCCCGTTACTATTCAAAGAATAGTGCAAATAGGGCTCTATTCTCAGAATTTTTGCATAACCTTTTACACTGCTTGAGATACACATTCCCTAAATACCTTTCTGGCTTACTGACTCACTTAACATTATTTGGATCTCACCTTAAATGAGCACAACCTTCCTTAACTGTCTGAATCAGTTAAGTTTCCACCTGGAAAAACTGGCAAACTCAAAGACTTCATAGAAGAACATTTAATAAAGGGATAATTTATAGAGGCAAAAATAGTTTAATGGATCAATAGAAAATGTGAAGCACAGCATTTGGCAATAATGTATATCCCCCTATGACCTAAACTATGAGGTATAAGAACAATCTTGCCAAAGTCCACCAAAGGCTTCTGCCTCTAGCACATGGTGAGTTCAATAAAAACCTGTTGAATGGATGGATGAATGAATGAATGAATAGAACATGTAATTCCAATTTAGCAGACTAAAATGCTGAGGCCCAGGGTATACATGATGAAGTTATTTCTTGTTTCTGTACAAATGTATCAATTTGAATGTATAGCCCAAGGCATTAGTATTTTTAAAACAAATCTTTTTAAAATTCCCAAACAAACACAGTAATGATTTTCTTGCCTGAGATCACATAGCTGGTGAATACTGAAAGGAACATTGAAGCCCAAAATGTCATAACTCCAAGCCTTTCTAGTCCATCCTGCATCACTAACAAGACATTCTTCTAAATGAAAAAACCCTCAATTCTGCACAGTCTCATCTTGAAGCAATACATTTCTTTATACCCAGGTTTCTAGTTCATAGGAAGGAATAAATACTAAATGACTTAATGGACAACACACAATGCATTACATTTGTCATCTGGCAAAATATTGTCCATATTCAGATTGAAATCCTGATAACCTAATCACCATACAATGAATAAATCAATACTTGAAAAATGTACCTAACATGTATGTCCAGCACAATTAAGTGGTTCAAATATATTAAATTAAAAATCAATAAGGTTTATTTTTTATGTAATATCTCATAGTATGTAGATTCACAGCACTGGAAATGAGTAACAGAAGACAAAATTTCTTTTAAAAACATCATTCAGTTTTTCACGTAATGCTTAATAGCAACAATCTTTGCACAGAACACCAGCTCCTCAAGGCAAGCATCCAAATAATAAAGCTGAGTTTGTTAATGAGGCATCTTCCTCCTCTACCAGACTGAAGCTGTTAGTGTTTCCTTGGCAACTTTACAGGGTAAATTTCCTGGGAGGCAGAGGAGAAAAACACACACACAAATTTTTATAAATCTTTCCTATAGAAGCCAAAAGGAGCTCTATTTGCTCATCCTTTAAAATTAAAACAGAAATTCCTTCCTTTACTTTGAAAATACAAATTTTCTAATTTTTCCTTGAGTATTACAATGAATTTCCTCCAAAAAAAAAAAAAGAAGAAGAAGAAAAGAAATATATGGCTAGCATGTATTGCGATTGAGACACTGTGCTGTTCATGGGAAGATACAATGATAAATCAATCAAGGCCAAAGGCTTCCACAGTGTTCAGACAAGTAGGGAGTCAGAATCACGAAGACAAATTAGTCAATAAACATATTGTATTGTAAGCATGAGGAACCCACTGAATCTGGTATGTGGAACCAGCTATGACTAGCTCTCTGACTTCAAGTGTCATTCTAAGTGTTTTCAGCTTGTCAAGCTGCAGAACAACATGTGAACGTGTGGAAGGATTCTGAGAAAGGACGCGTTTAAATGATAATATAGCAGAATTGAAGAAATAAATTTTATAGGATAAAAATAAGTTTGAGTATTAAACATTGCCAAAATTGTATTTTTTTTAATGCACAGGGCAATTTTGTCCAGGAACTTGGATGGGTAACAAAAATTTACATTTATTGGGTATTTTCTGTAATGGATCCCATGTTAAGAAGTTTAGTGCCTCGTTAAATAGCATCTTAGTTCTCTTAGCTGTTGTTATTCCACCTTTTTGAAGATGGTGAAACTGGGTCTTTAAGATTTTAATGTTTTGACAAAGGTTACACAGTACTCAAACCCAAACTGGCTGACTCTGGATGCAGCGATCTTGAATAAAAATGCTCCCCTTAAGAAGCTGTAGTGTAAAGAAAAAATAATGGAGAGGACCTGCTGGCATGCCACAGAGTAACTTAGGAGAATGCATACATACATTTTTAGTGTTTAAAGAATGACTGAAGCAAATTATAAGCAGAACATATCTGCAGTGAGACTGGCAGTCTCTGAAGGGAGAAAGAATGTCCTTGCCTGGATATCATATTGTCTAGATGTGGATTCATCACATTATCTAAAAAAATTGTAAAATTCCAAAGATTTTTGGCTCTACATTTCTAATTTCAATGTATTTTTCTTCAAATTCAGATCTAAGTAGGACGTAGAAGATGGATCAGATACAGTTGTGTCAGAGGTGCATAGAACAGGGTTTTCTAAAAAAAAGTGTCCAAAATTTTGGTTCTACCTTTTCTCAGGAGTGCCTTTTTCGAAGTATTTTCCTTTACAATATTTTTTGTGCATCTTATTCTTGTCTGTTCCCTTCCGTGGAGTGATAAAGAAAACCTTTCATGAATTCCTCACATGGTCTCAGTCAGCTCCTCTTTTTCAACTTTTACACACAAATGCATCTCTCAAACTCAGTACATCCTAATAAGACCTAATAAGACATCATCTCTCTTCTTCCGTTTCCATGACACATTGCCTCCTATCCAATTTCTTATCTCAGTGGATATTTCCAATAAGTAGTCATCCATTTGATTTTCTGGAGGTTAAGAGTCTCCCCTCACTGTCCATCCATATCCCAATCCAGTTCCTTTTGCTCCTCTCATTGTCATAGGATCTCATCTCCAGAGCAGTCAACCCAAAGTATGGCCCGGGGACAGTAGAGCCCACATGCCCTGGAAACTTGCCACAAAATCCATTTCTTGGGGCCTAGTCCATGCCTGATGAATTGAGAACTGTGCTTAACAAGCTCTGAAAGTGAATCTGATGCAGTCTAATGTTCGAGAATCACTGTTCCAGAGCAAAGTGTCTTAAATCCAAGTACAATCAGGTTACTCTTGTGGTCAAAACTCTTAAGTAAGCTTGACATTCTTAGGAAGATAAAGCAGGAAGTATCTTGGCACACGAGGTTTTTCATAACACAGTCCAGGACTGCTTTTCTCACTTCACTTTTCACCCCTTTTCAGGAAGAAACCTGCACTCTTATCATGACAAAGTTTGCACTTCCTATGACAAGCACTTTCTTGCTTCTGTGCTTCTGCTCCACAGATTCTTCCCTCTAGAAAGCACCCCTCCCCAGTGAGTTAATGTTATTTATCCTTGGAGAAACAGCCCAGACAACATCTCCTCCTCTCTGGGGGTTCAGAGTCCCTCAGGTGAAGAGAATGGTTTTATTGTAGCTTCCTATGAGAATTAGGAAGTCTGATTGTCCATTCTCAGAATGTATCCTTATGGTTCACATATAAAAGAAAGTCATCTTAAGTCAGGGACCATGAGGCTAAGAGGAAGTCATGCTTAAAACTCCCTGACATGTGTCTCCTTACAGCTGAAAATGCCACCCACTTCTGGAACCCTGATACCTTCTCTGACTTTCTATACCCTGCCTACCTTACTTCCTGTACTGGGCCCTATCCAATATTAGTCAATCACATAGACTGCTCCTCCAATAAGGGTGAAGGGCAGCATTTACCTCAGGCTGAGAATAAATTCCATGGATTCCCTGTGTCAGCTAGCACTTTCTTCCACTCTGGTACCAAAGTAAATTCTGACCACCTGTTTGTTTTATTGCAGGCCCAGTATTTCTAACACTTTGACAGAACCTTGCATGAAACTCTGTCATACTTCTGTCTAAATCATTTTTTAAATTGTCGTTTTATTCCTCTGACTTTGCCATTCGTTGGAGTTCTAGATTATCTCTGAACTGTGCTTCTCATCTTATATCCTCAGCAGTTATCACAAAGCCCAATGAATTAATGCTAAATGAATTTGAATAATTAATGTCCAATTTACCCTCCCATGAACTTCTTCTGCAGGAGAAGGACAAGCTGATTGTCTGACATTAGTTCTTGGAATGACTTTGACCTGTGCATTACCTATTGTTTTAGTCAGCTTTTTCAGTGCTGTGAGCCAAAGACCAGACAAGAATCATTTTAGGAGGAAAAGGTTTATTTAGGAGTCCATGGTTTCAGAAGTCTATGACCAGGGAAGCCTGGCTCCATTCATTCCTCAGGGCCTGAGGTAAGGTTGTATATCATGGTGGAAGAGTGTGGCAGCAAATTAGTTGATATCCCTTTATAAAATAAATTCATCTAAGTCCTTTTACCTAATTTAGGAAGTCCTGGATGATTAATTATACTACTAATATTGATTAATTTGTTAATTCATGGAAGGTCAATTTTTGGTAGCTTATAATAAACAATTAATAGTAGCTATTATTATCCATGGAATGATATAGAGACATAGGCCACATTACACATGTAAAATAATAATAGGCCATAGACAGATTATACAAAGAAATATTGAAACAGATATGCACGAATATAAGAATACAGGAAGACCAGAGATAGATTAATCTTTGGTATAAATCCCTTAGACTTCTAGAGTATATTTTTCCTGAAAGTGAAAAGCTCCTAAGATTCATTCTACTAATCTAGCTAGCTTTATAATATTATATATTTCCATGCCTTTGTTTATTATAAATTTTCACCAATGCCATTTTAAAATACATGTTTTATTCTTCCTACAAAAAAATTGATTGGATAAATCCCAGGAAAATTATTCCTCTTTCAGTGTGTCTTATTTGACATCACATGTTTATGAACCATGTGGGCAGCTTGAAGCATGTTAGAAATGTTCTATAGCGACAGAGAGGAAAGTTCTAACACTTAAAAGAGCATAGCAATGTTATAATCCCAGATACACAGAATTTATGGAAGATTTATCTATAATTATGGAAGATTTATCTATAAACCTTTGCTGGTTGAGAATCATAGGCTCAATTAAGATGATTTTAATTTATAACTAAACCTTCACTTTTTTGATGTTTGGATCTAACCCAAAAAACAACTGAATAACTAGGATAAATAAAGTAACCTACACTTTAATTTTAAAACATCGGGTTTTTATTTTCAACTCAATAAATAACCTAAAATACTGGGTTTAAAAACAAAATCTGGAGATAAGCAAGCCTCTCTGAGGTGTAAAAGGAAAGAATAAAATGCTTCTGTCTTTTCCAACTGTTAATAACTGCAATTCCACTGACTGAGACCTTAAAACAATTTATCTTTTTGATTTATTAAAAAAACACAAGGCAGAGTATTTTGTGAAGAGAAAACAAAAACAGGGTAATTTTAAAAATATGCATGTATATATGTACTATCTATAAAATAGATATTCTAATAATAGATATTTATAAATATTTATTTCACTTTATTTCTCCCTTCTTAGATTTAGATTGGCCAATTAGCACACTTTTTAGATAATCATGAAAACCTAAGAAGAAACAGATAATATGATTTAAAATTCATTAAGTTTACACTTTCAGAAATGTTTGGCATGGAATTTTTGCTAAATATTAAATATTTCATTTTATGCTTTAATTTTAAAAATAATAGAGAAATTGGATAGAGTCATAGGGGAGAGACAGAAGCTTTGAGCAGTAGCCAAAATCAGATATGTAAAATTTTCAGAAGGAGGTCAAATTTGAACCCAAAGGATGTGCGGAAAAATTCTCTTTCCACTGTTATGGATTTTGGGCAAAATCCATCAAGTTTTGTATCATAAGAATTTCCAATTCATCTTCCATTCCTTAGTTCAGTTTTTGAAAGGATGAGTGATAATTATAATGGTAAAAAGAAATAGCAATTGGGAACACATGATTTCCCTGTTTTTCTTCTGGGCAGCTCTATTTTAATTCCTGCTACAAGGATTCTGATACAAATGAGTGTTTGCAATATCAATGTTACATTCTTGAAATACTATTAAATGAACAGGAATGAAATCAAAATCAGAGCATAAAATGCAGTGATGTTATGCTGCTAAACTAATTGAGACAGCAGTAAAATGTAGGAATTTAGGATACAGCACGATGCTGGAGATTTAGAGTCAGTGACAAAGCATTCTCTAGTCAGTATACTTCCACAATCTTGTTTTCCACTCTATCCAAAACTTGTTCCCCCCAATAAACAAACAAAACTAAGTTTCAAAGCTCCCAATAACTTAAAGTTCTTTAATTTACTGAGATTAATTCATAATATTTTATATCCAGAGTTTCCCTTTACTTAATATTTATGAAACATATTTTCATTATTTATTCTTTTTCCCAAATACAACTGACAGTATTGAACTGGGCTGCACAGGCTGGAAAGAATTCAAAAGTGCTCAGAATGATAACTGTTGGGACTAGTCAGCAATTAAAACGTTTGGATATTTCTCTTTCTTGAAATAAACCAGACAGAAAATGCAGACAGCCTTTGCACGTACAATCTTAACTGAAACAGGTGTACAATAACTGTTTTGATGTTTTATGGCTCCATGGTTACTGTGCAAAGCAAAGGCATGGTTCCTCTGGTTCTGATATGACTAGTTTCAATTAACACAGCACCACGTAAAGTACAAACTCTTTGCAGTCACATTTTAATGGTAGATAAGTCTTCACACCTTTCCCTCCAGTATGCCCCAAACTGGATTTTGAATCCTGAATTCATGATGCAATACCTACATGTAACCCAATATTCAAATGGAATCTTTCTTAATATTATCTTTGACCTAGAGTCCAAGAATAATGCTCTGGTGAAAAGCATTCACACATCCTCACGAAAGCAGCCACACTAGGCCATGCAAAAGACTTGTTAAGCAGGTTCTGCTAGAATTGATGAGCAGCTCTCTTAATGGGAGCTTTATTAGCATATTTAGTAGGCAACCACTTCATGTACAGTATGGTAACTTTGCTTTCAGGATGTCTGGCATCTCTGGGCTCTAAAATCCATTTCTGCCTCTCATGTTTCAACATCAAAGCATGCACAACCACACAGGTATATTCCTGAGAACAGATTTCCAATGTGCAGGAGGGAGCACATTCTGAAAAGTGGTTGATTTGATAAAACATCAGAAAGCCTAGAATGGACTACAAAAATCCAAGAAATGAGGGCTATTTCATTTCCAACTGGTGCTGTAACAAATTACCACAAATTTGTGACTTAACACCGATCTATTCTTTTACAGTTCTAGAGGTCAGAAATCTAAACACCAAGGTGTTCCCAGGAATATGTTCTTTCTTAAGTTTGTAGGGAAGAAATCATTTTTGTGTCTTTTCAGCTCCTAGGGATCATCTGTATCCCGAAGCTCATGGCCCCATCAACCATCTTCAAGGAGCATCACTTCAAACTCTGGTTCTATCTTCATATTTCCTTTTTCTAACTCCAATCCTCTTAACTTCCTCTTATAACGACCTTTACGATTACATTGGATCCACCCAGGCAATTCAGATGATTCTCTCTCAAGATCTTTAATCACACCTGGAACATTCCTTTCATCAGGTAAAGTAACATCCATTGGTCCTGAGAATTCAGATTATTTGAGAGATCACTGTTCAACCTACCACAGGGAAGTTAAAAATGTAGACCAGAGTGGTCTTGGCCTGAATCACAAGAACTATAAAAATACTTCAGATTCTAAACAAAATGAAAATTCCTGGACCAGCCCAGTCAGGAGTGATCTCTCCATCTACTGAATTTCTATAATATTTATTTTCATGTACATATTACTTCATGTTATCAATCTATGTGTTTCTTTTTGTATAGATTCTAACTCTCTTAAGAGATTTGTATACACTTCTCTGTGTTCTACAGACTCTTGATAAATACATTGCTTAAAAAAAATTCATGAATAGATCCTTGGAATGGGTTTTTTTTCCTGTATATTGGATGCAAGGCCTTCTTAAGGACCCTACTGAAAAGCATTTCTTTCCAGTGCCTGTAATTCTCTCATCATATATCTTTCATTGTTGTTCTAAGGCCTTGAATCCTCAGGAAGAATTGCAATATAATACATAATTGGAATTACTCACCAACACTGAGTGATTCACTTCAGCAGATTCTACGCCATGTGAAGCACCTCCTCTGCAAACTCATTGGCAGGAAGTACATTGGGTTACTCATTCTTTTATTACTCAGAACCTACTGGCCAAAGTTCTTGCATATAAAGATTAATTTGATAAGAGTCTGTTGATGGCTAAGAGCTAAAAGTAAGCTTTGATCAGCCGTGGGGGGGTGATATATCTTATTTTATCATATCTTTTAGAATGCCTTTGGAAACTGCACTAAGAAGATTAAAAAATGGTTTGTGTTTATCCTAAACCCGTGGTATCTGTGTCCTTGTGTAATTTCCTTCCCTTGACTGTGGACTGGACCTAGTAAAAATTTGGCAAAAAGGATGGAACTTCTCGTTTGAAACTAGGTTACAAAACAAACAAACAAAAAAAACCTCTGTCCTGGACTGGACAGGTGGCTCAGCAGTAGAGCAGTAGAACACTTGCTTGGCATGCATGAGGACCCAGGTTTGATCCCCAGCACCACATACACAACTAAGAGAAGGAAAACCAAAATCCAGATGAAAAAATATAAAAATCTGTCTCTCTCTTCTTTTTATTAAAAAAAAAAAAGACTGATCACTAGCAATTCTCCCCCACCCCACCTCCTTCTCTCTCATCTTTTCTCTCTTCACCCTGCTCCACCTCCAGCCCTTCTTAGCATCTTCTCACACACTTTGAGAGGAAACTACAACATGCTGAGTTTCCCTATGGGTAGATTTATGTGGAAAGAAACTAATGTTTCATGCCAATATTCATCCAGAAATCGAACCTTAGGAGGTTCAAGTTAAATGAATTTAGAAGCTGCTCTACCCCGCCCCCATGCCTTTGAGACTGAGAGGATTTCAGCCCCTCTGGTACTTTGATTACAGCCTTGAGAGCCCTTGAGTCTGAGGATCCAGCTAAGCTGAGCCAAAATCCTACCCAAAGATATTGTGAAATAATAAATGTTACTGTTTTAAGTTATTAAATTTTGAGGTGATTATTTATACAGTTAGATTATTCATACATTTCTAATCCATCATTCGATTTTGTATATTCACCATATAAGTGCTCATGATAAAATTAAAATATTTCAAAGGATGAATCATTTTATAGCCATGAATCAATAAAAGAAATAAACATTTTTATTGCTGTAGCATTTCTGTTTGTACAATGGCAATTATATTTCTAAAAAAAACAGTGTGGGGAGAAAACAATGAGGAACAGATTCCTTATATTGTTATAGGTAATAATCAGTGTGAATCATAAAAGGTAGTATGTACAAATTATAGTATATCTTCTTCTAGATAGACTTCCATTTTATTGGCCACTTCTGAACATAAAATTATCATTAAGAAAAAAAAACATTTTTGTGGTAATAACTGCTAGGCTAAATTCTGATACCCCAAAGCCAGTTAGGATGTGGAATCTTATTTTTAATTATGTATGAATAGCTTGCTCAAATTGACAAGAATGTTTAAAGAGTCCTGCAATTTTTAGCTACTAAATAGTCACAGCAGATGACTCATAAAAACCTGAGATACTTTATATCCTAGATTAAAAACACTCCTTAGTCAATGTCCAACTACACAATGAAAATAACTATCTAATTCATTCCAGCTAGTGCTTTAGAATAAATAAGGCAATTCAAATCTCCTTTTCAATGAGCACTGTAAAGTGCATATAGTTCAAAAATCTGTACAAAGGATTCCTCTCATTATAAACAAAAGATCCAGCTTCATTTTATAGACAACCATCAGTCAAAACAAAAGTATATTTTTCTTTAGCAAACCTATATGCTCTAATGATTCTGCTCAAATGATCACCACTACACACCAATTAGGTTCTTTTAGTTTCACATTTTGTATTTCCCAACTCTAATTTCTTTAGGCAATTCTCTGACCTCATTCTTCAATTCCCAGTGCTATAGTAGATAATTATCTGTACAAGAAGGGTCCCCCAAATTGATATCCATATTTATGCAGAACTTTGCAACCAGGAAATCGGTAAAGAAGCTGATTTCATGTCACTATACTATGATTTTTATGTCAAGTATTTTAGGGCTGGTATTAATATAAGGGACTTAGTCAAGCATATAAACTTTGTTTGCAGGATGCATAGATTTGAATCTCAACTTTATTGCAATCCAAATGAATAACCCTGGGTTTGTTCTGTGCTTTGATTTCTTATATATAAAACTTATGTAATAGCTGGGCACAGAGGTGAATGCTCCCAGGTACTTGGGAGGCTGTCAGCAGGATAACAATTTCAAGGCCACTCTTGGTAACTTAGCAAGACAAGTCTTAAAAATTAAAAAAAAAATAGGGCTGATGTAGCTCAGTAGCAAAGCACCCTTGGGTTCAATCCCCAGAATAAATATATAAACTTACATAATAATAGTACTAGCCTCAGATGGTTGTTGAGAGAGTAAATGAGTGCACATAGCAAATGCAAAAAAAAGTTACCTGATAGTAGCATGAGTAGCAATATTTGCAGTAGTAGAAATTGCTGCAATATTGTTTGATATATTTTATTTAAATTATGATTTGCATAGTGGAAAGAAGAAAATTCTGGGTCTGTCAATATCTATACTAGATCTGTGACTACAGGTTCCTCAAAATCATCATCCAATTATGAAGGATATGGTAGCACAATTTAACCAGAACATACTGTGACTGAGAGAATGCAGAGGAAAAGGACCAAAGTTTTGCATATTTAAACTTTGCATATTTGACTTACAAATCCATGAAGCAACTTGGCCTTGCTTTAGGAAGCAGGGGCATGAGCCAAGGCCAACAGGTCTTAATATTTTGACAGGGTTAGTGGGGACCCAAGCAGGTCTTCCTGGACATAGTGACCTCTGAAAACTTTTTGCTTACAAAACTTATTGCTGTGTCTTTATTTGTTCAATAGGTTTTTGAACAAGCAGTTTGTTAAGCTATAATATAAATTCATCCATGAGTAAAGGAATTACAGATTATTTGGAACACTTATTTGAAGATAGGCAACAAAGATGTTGACCTATTAAAATAGGATCTAATTAGCCCTGCTCTATGTGATCTCCTGCCATGTTTTTCTTCACTAGATGAAAAGATATTCTTCTGTCCTTAAGTTTCATACACTTTAAAGAAAATAGTGTTCTACCTTTTGACCTTGACTTTTCTTCTATTGAGATAGATGTTCATTTTTCATGTGAAAGTAAAAGACTTTAATCCTAAATTTGGGTTTATGATGTATCCAGAATTTTTTTGCTGTTGAAATGGATCATAGCTAGACAATGAATAATAGAGAAGTAGGAGGCTTGCCAGAAAATGTGGATCCCTTGAATTTCTGAATTTTGTTTAATAATAATGTTATGATTGCATAATGAATTAAACACCATGTAAAACATCTTCCCCTTCTTTGAACTACTAATTCTCATCAGAAAGTGGCGGTCACTTTATGTTTTAGTCAGCTTTCTCATTGCTGTGACTAAAGGACCCAAACAAGAACAATTTTAGGAGAAAAGTTTATTTTGGGTACTCAAGGTTTCAGAGGTCTCAGCCATACACAGTTGGCTCTATCTCTTGGGGCTCAAGGTGAGACTGAACATCGTGGTGAAAGAGTGTGGCATAGGGAAGCAGGTCAATGAATGCCTTCGGGAAGCGGGAGAGAAACTCTACACCAGATACAAAATAAAAACCCTAAAGGAACACCTCCAGTGACCTACCTACAGTCACACCCTACCTGCCTTCAGTTGCCAGTTTATCCCCATGGGATTAATTTTTTGATTGGGTTAGGCTCCTATAACCTAATCATTTCACCTGAGTCTTACTGCACTATCACATGTGAGATTTTGCTGGACACCTCACATTCAAACCATAAAACTCTTCAAGTAATATACTTCTAATTCTTCAAAACTATTCTGTTTATTAACTATTATAAAGTATGTAAGTTACAGAAAATTTTGACACATTTTTAAAAATTTGTTTCACTAAATAAAATTATTTGTTCCACTTAACAATTCTTTTCTTTTGCAGAAAATCTCAGCTCAGACTGGTGGGGTCTATCCAATTACTTTGGGGAAGAAAAAGAAAGAAAGAGCCAAAGAAATTAAGTAGATCATATTTATAATTATAAAGGAGTTGTATTGGCCACTTTAGCTGAAAAATCAAATGATTGGTTTTAGATTTGCATTATCCAGAAAAGGACAATTTACATTTTTAAAATAATAACATTGGCCAAGAAACTATCATGAAGTATAGGTTTTCCTGGGTAAACTGAAAAATCAGTAAAAGGACTTTTCCAAAATGTTCAAATGCTCTCACACATCTCTCTCCCTCTGTGTTCAGTACCATTCTTCTAAATCAAGCCTTTATTTTGGAATAATCAATGTCTGCATCAGATAAACACTCAATGAGTACATTTGAATGTCTGCATGGATATATTCTTTCAATTCAAATCAGACTAGAATGATAAGTCAAGGAAAAGGCAGACATTATTTTTAAAAAACAAATTCAATATGGTGTTTGGAAACAAATACCATAAACAAAGTGATCTGTTTAGACACATTTGTTGACCTATAAAGAAGTCATGTAAAATATATCTACATGAATGTTACCATGGATATCACTATTCCAAAAGAAAACATGAGGATGCCAAAAATACAGAGTCCAAGACATATTGTGACAGTTTCTAATTTAGTAAACCAGATATTGAAAGACTGTTTCTAAGAAAAATTTACATAGAATGGTTTTAATATAGAGTCAGTGGAAGGAATATGAAGAATTAGGACCCTAGTGAAATAAGTGTTTTATTTACAGATTGAAGTAAACCCTTTCTTGCAAATTAGTTTGTATAAATTTTGGCCATTTCTTATGCTTATGGAAAAATGGATATCAGATGTACCATTTAAAGGTATTATTTATTTCTATCCATCTAGTCCGGACCTTCTTCCTGCCTTCCATCTTCCTTCTCTCTCTCTCTCTCTCTCTCTCTCTCTCTCTCACACACACACACACACACACACACACACACACCCTTAATGGAAACAAAAAAGTTCATTCCTTTTCTCTTCTGAAGTATTGGTTTTGAATAGACTGGATATGACTTATCCATTGTATGTCATGACAATTATACAGAGAAACACTCAGGTATTTCCTATCCACAAGAATCTTCGAAAGCAGACTTTTTTCTTCTAATTCAATGAAGCCTTTAGATCAGTTATTCCACTATCAATGGATACACAGAATCAGGTCCAAGATCTTATTATTCTAAGAATATGGAAAGATTTATAAAGACAACATTATCAGGAAATTGTGAGAAACTACAAAAGAGTGCAGAAAAGGGCATAAACCTTTATAATACACAAATGATCTACCCATGTCCTCCAACATTAGTAAAAGATATAAAAAATCACTCAAGCACTAATTTGAAATGTAGGTTTTTAAATAGCAGTATAAAAGTTTGATAGGATTAGATTGAGGACATAAAACTCAGTGGTGGAACAATTGCCTGGCAAGCATGAAGGTCCTAGGATTGATTCCTAATACTGCATACACACAAAAATTAAAATAAAAAATTATAAAATACATGGATTGAGTAAAGTCCTTGATATATAAAAGTATTTTAGTAAATATATGAATACATCAAAATTATTTTAGCATTTTAATGATTTTAAGATTATGTAAACATTACTTTATGAAAAGATATTTTGAGCCTACCTTAAAGATTTTTTCAATAGCCTATCATTTTAATTGTTTTAATTAACCATAATCAACCATAATTGTGTAGTGATAAAATTATTTTATTTATAGGAGTCATACCCCAAGCTCTTGTGCAGGATATGAAGTTTAACAATCATGATTGCACTAGGGCTGGTGATGCATGCCTGTAATACCAGCTACTTAAGAGGCTGAGGAAGCAGGATCTCAAGTTTATTAACAGCTGAGCAATTTTGTGACACTTTCTCAAAATAAAATAAAAAAGGACTGGGGTGTAGCTCAGTGGTAGAGCACTTGCCTAGCATGTGGGAGGCCCTAGGTTCGATCCCTAGTTCCACAAAAAAATAACAAAAAATTATGATGTATTGCACTCTTCAAAATTTACCTTCATCTTTAATTATCACATCTAGGTGTGGCTGTATCAAATGAAAAAATGAAAGGAAAAATGGACAAATTACGGGATCCTAACAATAATTTCGTAAATCTTAAAGTCTCCTTTTGGTGGATTTTACCACCATGCCTTTTCTCTGCCCTGTAATAGTAAATATTGTTAATGGTTATCTGTGAATTACATTTCTTAACCCCAAATCATCCTCCAGGTATTACCTGTCCTTCCCCCCTTTAATTCAACTTCTAGAAGGAAAAGTGTAATTTAACTTTTCCTATATTACTAATTATCATTCAATTCCTAATCTGTTTCTGCTTCCAGCATTCTATCAAGTTGCATCATGCCAAAGCCAGGGTGTTCTCAACATAGTGCTAAATAAATTGACATTGAATATTAACACTACTACGAAATGGTTGAATTTTCACTCCCTGAAATGCTAGTCAAAAAAAAAAATACTTGTATTCCATGAGTATTTTGGAATTTCTTCTCTTCCTGTGACCATTTGGTTTCAGGGATACCTGCTTAAGGGCTGCCAGTTCACCCAAGCTCCCAAGATATTGGTGCTCCTCAGAGTTCAATCTTTAATCTCCCTACTCTGTGGTCCCCTGGGATGGTTTTATTCATCCATGGGGTCATAACCACGAGCAGGACAAGTTTCCAAAATCTCTGTCAAGTGCTTGTGTTGTCGCTGAGATATTTCAAGCACAATGATTTCAAACTGAAAAATCCTCATCGATTTTTCTCAACTGCACTTCATACGTCAATTGATAAATATGACCATTAGTCACATAGACCAGACTTTGGGAAACTCCTGAATCATTTCCTTCCCCATCACATTTAATCTGTTACCCACGTCTGCTAATTTTATCACTTAAATGTGTTTCAAATTTCTCTGCACCTAAGCATAACCCAGGAAGCTGAAATAATACAGATCTTGCATGCCATTCGAAAATTTCTGACTCCAAGGGTTTATGGATGAAAATCTGTTTCTAGTAAAAAGGTTTGTTTTCATATGATGGGCAAGAATTGGGTATTCTTATAACCTGTATGGAGAGAGTGGACAGCCAGAAAGAAGAAAATGTGGAAATCATAAAGATGTTAGGCATTTAGCCATCTCCTTTGTTGTGAAAATGAACCTATAACTTTTGGTGATGTACTGTGATTTGGAGGGAGGGGAAGGAATAATATGCTTTTAAAGATTCCATTATTTTAACACTACATAGTCCTTTTCTCGGTTCTTTTTCTATGACTCATAAAGAAGTCTTATTTTGCTTCTTTTATTAAGTTTTATTTTTACACTGCATTAGAAAAGAGCAATGCTTTATCCTTTATCAATTTTATGACTTCTGATAAAGTAAGATGATGAATTATCCCAAAGAAGTTCAATCACTTAGAATAAACACTGGAACCCTTGTTAATTTCTGCAAAATTAAAATAAAATGAGACATTTTTTAAAGGGAACATTTATTTGAACTTACTAAGTGCCAATCACTGCTGTAAGCCAGCACAAATTCTATCCTTAAAACCCTATAACTATTGTATAGTTATTAATTATTTAATCTTTACAGCAACCCTGTAATAAAGAGATACATTAGTATTATTTTATATGTGAGGAAATTGATCCCTCAAGTGCAGGTCCATATGACATGCAGTATGATATTGCTGCTGCTAATACTGTAGACTCACTGATCCCTTAGTTAGGACTGGATGACAGAAAAAAGAAGAAAAAGGATGTTAGAATGTTTTTCTTTTGCTGTGTGTGCTAATTCTGATCTTGTCCACACAGAGACTTGACTTTCTGAGGTTAGGCTCTGAGGACTACCATTAAACCATTTGTAAAGCATAGATAAGCTCACCTCAACAGAAGAGTAAGGACAAAGATGACATTGGATATGTAAATGAAAATCTTTCAAAATTGCACCTACTACTCAAAGTTCTACTAACTGCACATCTTTAGCTTTCACATTAAAAAGAACATGTACAATTCCTGTCGTCGTACATTTTTTAGGATTTTTCTTCTACCAAATATAAAAAGTGTCACAGTATGTGGAATATTTTAATGACAAATTGTTAGAAGAAAACTTGAAACTTGAAAAGCCTCTGCCCAGAGTAGATGGTGGATGTTTTGGTGGTTATAATTGTGTCAGGCAAAAATCAAAGCATTTTGTTCTGGAATATGTAATTCAAGTCAATTCTATAGCATTATATAAAAGAATACTAGTTCTACTCTGAAATTGTTCACTATATCCAAATTTATGTATTAACTACTTATATAGAATAATATGAAAAGTAAAATGATAAAACAAAAATTGCCACAGAAATATTCCAAAATACAATTACCAATACAGACAATAGAGAAGAAAGAAAGAAAACCCCTGAAATGTGTGTAAATAGATCTGCTGGATAAAAAAAAGAATTGAATGAAAAGAAATTTTTTCTGTGAAAAAAAAAAACCTTTAATACAAACCCCCAATATTTGGACTTCTTATGTTTTACATTCTCTAAAAATCAATAAAAATGCTGCAGACAACCTGCTCAAATTGGGATTAAATTTTGGAAAATAGACCATGAAGCAGTGGTTAAACTTCATGGGCATTCCAAGGAAGTGAAGATGGATAAGCTGTTGAGACTGACAGTTTGGGCTCTGGAGTGGGTTTGCATCTTCCTGCACATATAGGCTAGTGGCAAGTCCCTCAGCTGCTGTTTGGGGCATTTCCCTCTCTGTGAGGTTAGGGCCACCAAGGCACCCACTATGCAGAGTCCTACTGTAGATTAAATAAAAGGCAAGGGAAGTGCTTGATAATGTTCTGACATTTAGTCACCATCCAGCAGCGACTGCTGTTACTGCTGCTATTAGCACCTTTTCAGGTAGTAGGTATAAACCTGGCACCCTCATGCCAGAGCTGGGGTCAAACTGATTCCAGCAGTTAGAGGGAGTTGGGAGGCAAAATCTCAAAGGTGTCACATAATGCTGGAGCTCTGTTAGGACACTCGTCCATACCATTTTCTGTTCCTTTGGGCAGTAGAATTTGGGACTTCAGCTTGGGTTCAAATGCTGGCTCTGAAACATTCTAAATGTGTGATCTTAATTAAGTTACCTAACCTCTTTTTTCCATCTGTGAAAAGAGAATAAAAATAAAAGTGGACTAAATGTGCAGCTGTAAAATTTAAGCGACACATTTCACAGAAGGAACTTGGAATAGTGTATTCATCACAGTGATTATAAATATCAATCAAATGCTAATTTCTACCATTCTCCTTTTGTGTGTTGTACAAATAGTAATATAATATCCATTAAAATTAGAGAGGTTTATTACTTATGCTTCATTTTATCAGTCATCTGATTGTTCTTTTGATAAACTCTGAACTGTACTCTTGTTATCATTTTAATTAACAGCATAAGAGGAAGGTGTACCTGTTTAGGAAAATTTAAAAAAGCAACAAATGGAACACAATTGGAAGGGTAAACTTAGAAGAGCTGAGTAAATGAGGAAACATCGAAACAGAAACAGACCGGTAACTGGAGCAAGTGAGTAAAGGACAGGGAATGTGTGCCGGCATTTCCTGTCTAGCTGGCTGCTGGTAGCAGTAAGAAAATCGGGGCAGCTGGCAAACATCCAGAACATAACTTCTTTTGAGACCCACGCTGCCAGCAGTTGCGACGTGGTTGCTCCTGTCTAGAGACGAATTCTAGCTTAGAATTTGCAGGCTTCAAGTGGATCCGCACACCCATAGATAAACACCTGAAGCAGTTCCTGGCCTCAATGTATCTTTTCTTGGTCCACTTTCTCTCCCCAGAGATTACTCAGTTTCTTGATTGTCACTGACAGCCAAGTTGCTAATATTGTGCACAATAGCACCCCCCCCCCCCACTGTGTTACTCATTGGAATTCAATCCAGTTTCAAACCTCATTACTCTACAGGAACAAGTCTGTTAACATCACCAAAATCACTTAAATAAATTTTAACAGATGTCAGTAGCATTTCCTAAAGTTATCACAGCTTCTTTCACAAATTCTTGGGATTTAGGATCACACTAAGAATTCTTGGTTTTATTCTAAGTGCTAGAGGAAGCCACTGAAAGATTCTGGGGAAGGGAAATCTCTAAAAACATACTCTTGAGTTTTACAATTACTTCACTGGATTCTTCTCATTAAACAAAACTCTAAATGCCAGTTGCTACTAACCAAAAACTTGTGTTCCCCCAATTCATAGTTGAAGCCTTAAATCCCAATGTCAAGGTATTGGGACATGGGACCTTTAACAGGAAATGAGGTTTAGATGGGGCCAAGAGGGTTGAGCCCTGATGAGGATCAGTACCCACATGAGACCAGAGCTGCTTTTCCGGGGCATATGAGTACACAGTGATCTATAAACCAAAACGCAGGCTCCTTTTGCCAAGAGAAAATCTGTCAGCACTTTGGTTTTGAACTTCCCACACCCCAGAACTGTTACAAACAAGTGTCTGCCATTGAAACCACATGGCTTGGTGGTAATTTGCTATGGAAGCACGAGCAGATGATGATACCACATGCTCCAGCATCCACTCCTTTTTAATCAGCTTTTCTGTTGTGTTACTAAAATACCTGACAAGAATGATTTTAGGAGGAAAATTTATTTGTGGGCTCAACAGTTTCAGAAGTTTTAGTCCATAGCAGGCTGGCTCCATTCCTTAGGGCTCAAGGTGAGGCTGAACATCATTGTGGAAGGCATGGCTCCAGGAAGAAGAAAGAGAAACTCCATGACAGATACAAAATATAGACCCCAAAAGCATGACCCCAGTGACAGATCTTCTCCTGCCATACCCTAACAGTCTACAGTTACCAGTTAATCCCTATGAGGTGATTAACTCACTGTTTGGGTTAAGGCTCTTATAACCCATTCATTTCACCTCCGCCTTCCCATTCTCACATATTGAGCTTTTGAGGGACAACTTTCATCCAAACCAAAACAATTCCATAGACCTTAGCTCTTCTCTATACAATCTCTCTAGGGATTTTCATCTTTATACAACTTTTAGAACTACATACTTACAGGAAGTTTCACATTTGTACTCTTCTGAGCTCCAGATTTTTATAACAGTAAGTTTGTCTGATATTTTATTGTGGGATCTCACAGATAACTCAAATTTTTATAGGTTTAAAAATTTCCTCTTTTTTACAGCCCCCAATTGGGTTTCTATCTTATTTTTACACATCTTTAAAAAAAAAAGAAAAGAAAAAAAAAAGAATCCAATATCCACAAAGCTGAAAAAGAAGAAAAATTTCTATTAATCTTTGAATGTTCACCCTTTTTTTCCTATAACACATCTTATTCCTCAATAGCCTTCCTCAAATCAGCCCAAAATACAGTAGTCTCTCTTTAACACCAGTGCTACAACTCTGATCCATCCTACTATGTCTTTCATAAGAACTCTTAAAATATATTCCTTGCTATTATTCCATTTGCTCTCTTGCTCTCCTCTTCCACTTGCTTCTGCAGATTTATCTGTTAAATATGGATTACTGTTTTCCATTACCTTTTAAGTAAAACCCAAATTTCTCATAACTATAAATCAAAGCACAATCCTGTGCTTAGTCCACAACTTTACCTTCATTTCAGCTATTCCCATGACCTCTCTAGGTGCACTAGCCATCTTTTTAAACCCTACTTGCATGAAATAACAGGAGACCCAGAACAGCCAAAACATCTAAGCAAGACAGAGGAAGCAGGAGGTGTCATAATTCCTGACCTGAAATTATACTATAGGGCTATAGTAACAAAAACAGCATGGTATTGGTAACAAAACAGACATGAAAACCAATGGAGCAGACTAGAAGATACTGAGACAAAACCACAAATCCTTAACCATCCGATATTTGACAAAGGGGGGAAAATATAGTGTGGAGAAAAGATAGCCTATTCAACAAATGGTGCTGGATAAACTGGACAGATATATGCAGACAACTGAAATTAGACCCTTATCTCTCACCCTGCACAAGAATCAAATCAAAATGGATCAAAGAAATAGAAATTAAACCAGCAACTACACAATTGCTAGGAGAAAAAAAAAGGATCAGCACTCTATGACATAAGTGCCTTAAAAAGACTCAGACAGCTTAAGAATTAAAACCATGAATAAATGAGTAGGATTCCATTAAACTGAAAATTTTCTGCACAGCTAAAGAATTAGTCAAGAGCATCAAGAGAGAACCTACAGAATGGCAGAAAATCTTTGCCTGCTACACTTCCAACCAAGGGCTAGTATTCAGAATATATAAAGAACTCATAAAACTGAACACCAAAACCACAAATAATCCAATCAATAAATGGGCTAGGAAACTAATTAGAAACTTCTCAACAGAGGAAGTCCAAAAAGCCAATAAATATATGAGAAAATGTTCTAAACCACTAGCAATCAGAGAAATGCAAATCAAAACTTCACTGAGATTCTACCTCACTCCTGTTAGACTGGCAAAAATGAAGAATATGAACAATAATGCATGCTGGAGGATTTGTGGGAATAAAGGAACACTATCACACTGTTGGTGGAACTGTAAACTTTTACAGCCACTCTGGAAAGCAGTGTGGTGACTCTTCAAAAAACTAGGGTTGGAACCACCTTATAACCCAGCTATCCTACTCCTGGGTATTTTCCCAAAAGAGTCAGAATTGGCATACTACAGAGCTACAGCAACATCAAAGTGTATAGCAGCTCAATTTACCATATCTAAACTATGGAACCAACCCAGATGCCCCTCACCAGATGAGTGGATTAAAAAACTGTGAGATATATGTACGTATGTATATGTACACACACACACACACACACCCTGGAGCTCTACTCTGCTATATCAGAACAATATCATGGCATTTGGAGCCAAATGGATGGAGATGGAAAAATTATGCTGAGTGAAATTTCCCAAACTCAGAGACTTAAGGGCCAAATGTTTTCTCTCATATGTGGAAGCTAGAGTAAATTCTAAGACAGATTGAAAGTTAGCTAAGCTAAAAAATAAACTCCCCTAGGTAAATTTTCACATAAGCAGAGGGAACCATAATTATGAAGCTTGGGGGGAAACAGAGGGGGATAGGGAGGGGAGGGAGAGATTAAGGGGTTATTAATGTGGCTGGGAACCTTTGACTCCCATGAGAAGCCCAACTATACAAAGGCAGGCAGAGAGAATCAGAAAATTCAAAAATTAACATATGTATATGCTTATTTCTTCCTATAATGGGAGTAAAGCAGAGGAGACATGGAAGCAGGGAGTGGTCAAAGGGGGGAGATTCTGGACTATGAGTAGTCTTAACTTACTTTGTCAATATTTATCTATGCATGAATATGTAACGATTTCCTCCAATATGTAAGACTATGTTAAACAAATAAAAGAAAGAAAAACTTGACCGGAAATAAAAAGACCCACTTGCATCAAATTCTATGTTAACTGTGGTATTTCGTCTTCTCAGAATGCTCTTTCTCCTGCTCTTCCCATAGCACTTCATTCTTAATCCTTCAGATCTCAGTTTAAGAGTCATCTATTTGTAGATGCCCTCTTCACTTCATCTCCTGTTCTGTTCCTCAACCATTAGCCCCTTCACAGAATTAAAACCAATTAGTTTATAGCTATTTGTTGCTTGGTTATTATTCATATTTCTTATTATATTATGAAATATTTAAGAGTAGGATCATGTCTCTTATATTCACTAATTCATGTTTAGTATCTTGTACACTTCCTGGACCTTATAGCATTCAACCTGCTGAATGAATTAACTGAAAGAATGGAAGACACATTCAATGCACTTAATTAATTAAATGGAATATACAAATTATGCAGTATAAAAAAGGTTAACTGTATTTTTCTTTAGTAAATTTTCAACAATAAACATAATTGTTAAACAGAAGTAATGTGGGTTAATTAAGAAATTTCTTTAGCCTACTACCTATTCTATGCCCATAATGCTGCTTGGCATTATGAGAATGGGGTAAAAATAAAATATTAATTATCCTTAAAAGTTACAACATATTTGAGAGACTAAAGTATAAATATATAAAATAATATAAAAGGATATATGAAATGATTTTCAATGGAAAAATATCTGTAAAATACTCACAAAAACTTATTACTAGTAATTGCATTCTTTTAATGAAAGTGACCTTGAACATCCAGGGCCCTCCAAAAACTAGGCAGCCATGAGACCAGAGGAAATAGATGACAATAGTAGATCCTACCATAATAGCAAATCAAATTGTCTGTATGCATGCACATATACATATATAAGGTTCAGACATCCTGAAAATGTTTAATAGCCACCTACAATCATAATTCACAATTTTTCATATGTTATCTTTTAGAAAATTATTATGCAAAAATACTTAATTTTTTAAAATCCATGTCTAATGCCCTGCTTTGAATCTATTGATTTCTAACAGAATTTGTATATTTTAAAGATAATATCAAAATAAAAATTAGGTTGAGGGCTGGAGCAGTGGCTCAGTGGTTGAGGTGCTTGCCCAGAATGTGTGAGGACCCGAATTCAAACCCTAGCACCAGGTACACAACGAAGTGTCAGAGCAATGAAAGCCACATGAAAAACTAAATAAAATTGATTCTCTATTTCTCTTTATCTCTCACTGTCCCTCTCTCTTTTAAAAACAAAAATTAGGTTGAACTGTATAATAGATTAATTGTAATTATCTTATTTTTAATTTTTAAAAGTATTAAAATATAGATGAGGGCAATATAATTTAAAATTAGATTGGAAATGGCTTAAAATGCTCAACATGTATTTGGAAAATACAAACTAGATATTTGGTCACTCATCCAACAATTTCTGTAAAATTAAGAAAATACAGTTAGAACTTACTTATAAATCAATGAACCATATATGAAAAGCTTTCTTCAGTTATTTTGATAAAATCATTATTTGTTAAGAAAATTACAACTAAGATTTATTTAGCTGAGTTAATGTGAAGCAATAGTAGCATGCTGGAGCATTAAACTAATTGTATATTTACACTAATTTCTATAAAGTTCCTTAAAATAAAATTGATTGTTGCTATCTACTGTTTTTAGGGAATCTCTGTTGATATAAGAAACTCAGCTTATAGCCTTCTTTGAATGATTGGAAATAACACAGCTGTTAAAATGCATGAGATTACATTGTAATAGCATTCTTTACCAAATAACAAATCAGACTACAGATACTAATAAACATAATCAGTGTGCCCTTAATAGAACATTTCTGCTAATTTTGCAAGCTTTACAATTATCTGTGATTCAGTGAACCCCAAATCTCTGTTAAGCTGTTGGGTAAGGCAAAACATAGTTGTTTAAGGAAGGCGATGTGGAAGGTCTATCTGAATTGTTTCTTTTAACAGCAAAGTAATTTAGAAAACGCATTTCATTATTTTTTGCCTCTGAAATGAAATCCTGCTTCATTCATACATTGCATTGGGGTTAGAATTTCCCTTTTAACTAATTACTTTATTTTTGTTTATTTATTTGTTTCATACTCATGACCCACCAGGGCTATCAAAGTGCCCACATCTCCGAAATTGTCTCCTTCCTTTCTCATTGATCTGGTGCCTCCATTTTATAGGCCATCTTTCTGCTTCAATTCTTCAAGTCTCTTCTGGTCTTAGAGTTATTGTCCGTGCTGTTTGCCACCTCTTCCTACAAGGCTGCTTCATAATCCTCTCATAACTGCAGTTTTATGTTCATTTGTATCTCTGGCTAAAGCTATCATCCTAGAATTCTGTTGTAAATGCTCTCCATTTCCCCTAATGCAGGGATTATTTCTTTTTTATGTGTGTGATAGATAGAATTTGAATTTATCTTCCTAATTGTATGCTTAGACTTTCCTCTGTGGGATATATGTTCCATGAGAGTAGAAATTTTTTTGGTTCAGTCAGTGGCATAAATAAATTACAATTAATAAATTGTTGGCATACATGTAACACATATATCACACACCTAAAAACATAAATATTTGTAAGTGTATAATATATTTAACAAAATTAATATCATATCTTTCTTACTGTCTGCTCCCCAGTGTTCTTTTTAGCTAGCAGAAATCTATTATGAGAATTTTCAAAATCCATATCTATACCTGCCTCTGTGGTAAAACTTTTAATGACTATAAGTTGTTCCACTATTAGAATACACTATATATTTTTTTATTTATTAGATGGATATAGAGATACAATTGAGGGGGAAACATTATCAAACATTCAAGAACCAATGTGTATATACTTAGTTATCCAGGGCTAATGCCATATCATGGATGTCCAGCTTGGGTTCCCCCTGTTGCTTTTTCCCCCAGAAGAATTCCTGAGTTAAATGTATATCTATTGTAGGACAGAGATCTCCTTCTGAGATGATTCCCCCATATTCCCATTCTCCAGTCTCCTAGGAGTTCTTCCTACACCCTCCCCGCCCCGGCCCCCTCTCTACGCCTTCAAGTGTCCTAGGGAGTTGTGTCCCTGTTGCATTGAGAATCATACAATTTGAAGTTATTATTAGTTTAGACATCTAACATACTCCTTCCCCATGTATTCTAGCTTCCACAGATGAGAGATACCATTTGACTCTTGAGTCTCTGAGATTGGGATACTTCACTGAGCATAATTCTTTCCATCTCCATCCATTTGGCTGCAAAAGCTATAATATCATCTTCTCTAATGGCTGAGTAGTATTCCATAGTATACAAGTACCAAAGTTTTTGTATCCACTCATCGAGTGAGGGACATCTGGGTTGGTTCCATGATTTAGCTATAGTAAATTGAGCTGCTATAAACATTGAGGAAGCCACATCACTATAATATGCTGATTCTAACCCTTTTGGGAAAATACCCAGAAGTGGGATAGCTAGGTCAAAAGGTGGTTCCATCCTTAATTTTTTGAGTATTCTCCATACTGCTTTCCATAGTGGCTGAACCAGTTTGCAGTCCCACCAGCATTGTAACAGTGTTCCACTTTTCCCACAGCCCCTCCAGCATCTGTTGTTGTTAGAATTTTTCATTTTTGCCACTGTAACAGGAGTGAGGTTGGAATCTCATTGAAGTTTTAATTTGTATTTCCCTTATAACTAATGATGTAGAGCATTTTCTCATATATTTATGGGTTTTCTGTACTTCCACTGGTGAGAAGTTTCTTTTTAGATCCATAGCCCATTTATTGATTGGATTGATTGTGATTTTGGTGTTTAGTTTCTTTAGTTCCTTGCATATTCTGGATATTAGCCCTCTGTCCGAGGTGTAGCAGCCTAAGGTTTTCTCCCATTCTGTAGGTTCTCTCATGATGCTCTTGACTAGATCTTTAGCTGTGCAAAAACTTTTTAGTTTAATTGCATCCTATTCATTTATTCTTGAATTTACTGCTTGAGCCATGGGAATTTTGATGAGGAAGGCGCTGCCGACTCCTAAGTGTTGTAGTGTTGATCCTACTTCTTTTTCTAGTAAGTTTAAAGTTGTTGGCTTAATATCCAGATCTTTGACCCATTTAGATTTAATTTTTGTGCAGGGTGAAAGATAAGGATCTAGCTTCAGTTGTCTACATATGGCTGTCCAGTTTGTCGAACACCGTTTGTTGAACAGGCTATATTTCTTCCAGACTATGCTTTTGCCGCATTTATCAAATATCAAATAGTTAAAGATATGGGGGTTTTACACTATATATTTTAAAACCAAATCCTCTATTATTGAACATTTAGGTTAGTACCAAATAGATATTGATCACTTGCCTGATTATTTCATTAGTATAAATCCCTATAACTGAAATTGCCAAATTAAAATATACATGTTTTAAATTATAACTTATATTCCTGTACTATCCTCCAAAAACATATTTACCAGTTTCCATTTATATTCCATTAGATAAAAGTGACTGTTTCCGTATACTTTTGGCAGTATGAAATGCTCAGTAATGCCAATTTAATATGGGAGGATATATTATTTGTATTATAAAAATAAGAGGGATAGTGAGTGAGAGAATGAGAGATGCTTTTTATCTAATTTTTCATGTGACTTTCATTGATTTAACACTTTGTTGTGTACATGATGCTGGGGTTTGAACTGGCATGCCACGCGTGCCAGGCAAGTGGTGTAACCACCTATCCAGTGTTCCAGACCATCATTTGCTTTTTAATGAGTTATTTATGGCCAGTTCCCATTTAACCATTGGAAAAATATGTTTTTTTTTTTAATATTTGTAGGATCTATTCACATATTATGATGATTTGTTTGTATAATCAAAAATTTTCTCCGTTGGGTCTAGAATAGTGGCTCAGCAGTTACAGTGTTTGCCCGGCATGTACACGGGTTCAAACCCCAGCGCCCATGTACACAACTAAGTGTCAGAGCAAACAAAGCCATGTGAAAAACTCCATAAAAATTGATTCTCTCTGTCTCTCTCTCTCTCACTGTCCTTCTCTCTTAAAAAAATTAGTAGTTATAAGTTTTACATGTGCATTTTATCTTTTTTGGTGTATATATTTTTAGCTGTTTTAGAGTCAAACTATGCTTTCTCATCAAAATTTTTGAGTTTAGAATCAAGTTTTAAAAGGTCCACTTTCTCTGAAGACTATGAAAATTATACAAATAAAGAAACATACATACAAACACAAACAGTGGTCATATAACACCCATTATACATGTATATGATATATGTTTTATAATTTATAGCTTTATTTTTATATTTACATCTTTAATCAACACATTTTAAGTTTATTTAATCAATATAAAAATTATAATAACTTATAAGTGGTGCCTGCAAGTATAAATACCTGCATCCACTTTAATTTTCTTCAAGTTCTATTAAAGTTTTACTATTTTCAAACTGAAAAATATATAATTAATTTTTATGGGTGCTATGAATAAAAAGAATTTACTCTCTCAAATAGGTGTTGGGTATTACATACACATACATACACAAAAACACACTGACATTCCCTTTCCCCACAGAAGTGAAGTGCCCACTTTCTTTTCACATTTACTTAGCATTCATACATATGTTTAGTTGCTTCTAGATTTTCTATTTAGTCAGCTTATTCCAGAGCTATTGTTAAGTTGCTGTCATAATACTTTTATACCTGGTAGGCACTTCTATCCTTGCAATTTAGCATTTTCCCAAATCTACTTATTTTTCTTCTGAATGAATATAAGAATTGTTTTCTACTTAAAGATTTGCTTATTAGTTCTTAACATTATCTTGGTTCCATTAAAAGGCACATGAGTGTACCACCTCTGTGTTAAATTTTTTCTTTGAGGATGAACTATATTTTTTTATTAGGGTGAATATTTTCAATTGTTTTTCAACAAACCTATATGGTACCTTATCAGTGTCCTCTTGAAAAGTTCCATGTCAAACAAAGGGAAAATATACTGTAAGTACTCACTCATTTCCTATATTTCTCACACAACGAAAAATCAAATTCTTTAAAAAGCTTTCCAGTTACATGAAAGAAAAATAACAATCAATTTAATACTTTGCAAAAAATGGGAGCTATATTAGGATATTTTTGAAATCATTCTTATAAATTTTATACTTATGAAAGTACTACATTTTAAATTTGTTATTTTCAAGATTTAACATCAATTATGTTGTACTAGTAGGCTTAGTATAAAATATGTACCACCAGTTTCAAAAGGTATTAATTCAATATTACATTGATGAAAAAAGAACAAAATCTGAGTATCACATAGTATTTTGTCATCATTAATATTAAACAAAAAGCAACAAATATCTGAGAATTCATTGGAAGTTTAACATGTTGAGACTTATATCAAAGTGCCAATTTAATAGTTTGATATAAAATCATGTTTCTCTGATACATCTCAAAGAGAAACTTGCTAAATAATTTTTTCTATATAGAACAAAAATACTAAAACCCATTAATTATGTCTTTTCAACTGAGTTTAATCTTGGGTTATGAGAGCATATGTGAAAAGTAGGGCCTCCTAGACACTTAAATATATTTAGAAACTTGGATTAGGCATTCAGAAAAAAGTATTAGTTAGAGATACTATGTGTGTATAGGTGCACTTCAGTACAACTTGATGTTTTCAGTTATGACTAATGAACAGCCCACTCCTAAATGTGTTCTGAAAGTTTGAAATATCTGACGTAACAAGTGGCTTACTAGGTGATTCAGCCCCCTCGATTTGGTCTAATACCACAAAGGGAATTTTTTTTGTTATTATAGGAAATCACTGTTCTCTCTTCTTTTTTCATTTTGACATTAAACATGAAAAGACTATAAAACTTCCAGTTGTGCAGTCTCTAACACAGATCATTCTCTCAGTGTCCAAGCCTTTCCTAAATGTGCAAATGCTTTCAACTGCATCTCCAAATGAAGAGATGGTAGGACCATAGTCCTGCTAAATAAGTAAAGGATGCTTTCTTTATCAAATCATCATTCTAAAGGCAAGAGCTGGAGCCCATTTTTCAAAGTTTGAAATGCCATGATTGATTTCTTTTTAATTTTTTTTTTTGTTTTTCTTTGCCTGCAATAGAATTTATATTAAGCCAATATTTTTGCCTGTGTAAGGCATGGCTATGCTTAGAATTTTTTAAATGATTTCTATGATATATTTTAATATTTTAGTACAAATTCATTAAAATACATTGTAAGTAATAATAACAGCTTCTTTGAGAGATGACTGGCTTAAGAGTTTTAAGAGCATTGATTTGCTTAAAATTCACAGCAATTTTTTTTCATTTTTTAATTGGTGCAATATAATTGTACACAATGAAGGAATTTGTTGTCACATATTCATACATGCATACAATACAAAAAATAATTTGTCCAACATCTCACACACCCCCAACACTCCCCCACACCCCTCTTCCTGTTCCCTGGTCCCTTGCATTTCTTTCTGGGGTATATATTTATTCTAATATACCCAAGTATATATACTACCAGAATTCTTATGCCTATGAAATACATGGATTTTTTAATATATGTTACAATAGTATATACAATGACACTCATAAAATCTTGGAGTGTACCTTGTTTTTTCTCAGTGACAGTATTTCCCCTTTTCCCTTCCTCACACCCCTAATCTTTTTAGATATACTTGACAGCAGGATAAGCAATAACATTTTTATAAAAGCATGCAGTATAACTTATTATAATTCAGCCCCTCAGTACCTCCCTCACTCCCTTTCTCTTTCTGTTATTTACTAAACAGCTGTTTTAAAATAATGAATTGATATATATGTTGATGAGCTTCACTATGATATCTTAATATATGAATATGAGCAAGTTAAGTCTGATCCCTTCCATTAACTTTCCTTATTAGGCTGGTTATCTTTGTTTCTTGAATTGACATATGATAAAACTGACATACTAGGAAATTAACCTACTTGCCCAAGGCCACATAGGTAGGTTTAGAAGAGTTGTGAAACAAATCAAGGCTCACTGCTTTTACCATCTACACTAGAGAAAGATGTTTGTTAGTTCAATTCAAAGTGCTTAATACTTTATTTTTTAAATTTATTTTATTCATAAATTTATTTATTGAACAATCAAACTTCTAACAAAATAATATAATATATATATATAAATTCTGAAAATTATTTTACCCCCAAGAGCTGCCCCCTACAATTAACCACCCTTATCACTCCCCCCTCCTTCCCATTACATCTCTACAAATGCCTTAGTTTGTATGGTATTACACCTTATCCAGATTTAAAACATGATATTAGACCTCCTTTCTCAATGGCCAGGGTCTAGCTCTAGCCTCCATAGATGAGTGAAGACATTCTACCCTTGGTTCTCTGGGTTATGCTGATTTCATTCAGCATAATTTCTTCCATAGCCATCCATTTACCTTCAAAGGCTGCAATATCATTGTTTCTAATTGTTAGTAAAACTCCATGGTATATATGTACCACATTTTTTGGGTCCATTCATCCAGTGAGGGACATCTGGGTTGTTTCCATAATTTAGCTATTGTAAATTGAGCTGCTATGAACATCGATTTCAAAGTGTCATTGTAGTGTGCTGATTCTAAATTCCCTGGAAAAATACCCAGGAGTGGAATAGCATGATCATATGGTGGGCTCATTCCTAGTTTTTTGAGGATTCTCCATACTGCTTTCCAGAGGGCCTGTACCAGTCTGCAGCTCCACCAACAGTGTGTTAGTGTGCCTATCTCTCCACAGCCCCTCCAGCATCTATTATTGTTTATTTTCTTCATCTTTGCCATTCTGACTGGCGTAAGGTGATATCTTAATGTGGTTTTCATTTTCATTTCTCTGATTACTAGAGACTTAGAGCACTTTCTCATGTATTCATTGGCTTGATCAATGTCCTCTGGTGAGAAGTTTCTATTTAGCTCTTTGGCCCATTTATCAATTGGGCGGTTTGTGTTTTTGTAGTTGAAATTTTTGAGGATTTTGTAGATTCTGGATATGAGACCCTTGTCAGAGGAATCATAGTCCATGATTCCCTCCAATTCTGTAGGAAACCTCTTGATTCTTTTGATTATTTCCTTGGCAGTGCAAAATCCTTTTAGCTTTATGGCATCCCAATCACTGATTTTTTACTTTACTTCCTTCACTTTAGGAGACATGTTGAGAAAGTCTTTGCCTACTCCCAAATGCAGAAGTGTTGGACCTAATTTGCCTTTTATCAGTTGCAAGGTAGCTGGTTTAGTTCCTAGCTCCTTGATTCATTTTGATTTGATTCTCATGCAAGGAGAAAGATATAGGTCTAATTTCAACTTTCTGCAAGTGGCTGTCCAGTTTCAAAGAGAACCTCACCATTCTTTATATATAAGGCTAAAAAGTGCTACAACACTTTAATACTGTTCTATACCTTCCAAGTCTGAAATTATGACAGGTTCTCAGTGAAAATACTAGAGATAGCATTTGCTTGACTGCAACACCAGCTTCTATGGTTATACAGTAATCCAATTTCAATCACGCTCTGGAAGTCCCAGCATGTTGGTCTTGCATCACAGGCTATAGCCAGTGTGTTTACCCTATAGCATATTTCCCATGTCACTATTATGACATTTCCTGTGGTCTAATTTCACTCCAGTGTTAGCCTGAACCATTTCTCCACCAAAATTTGTTGATTAAATATCTACAGAGTCTGTGACTGACAGCCACTGGGAAAATAGCAGATAATGAAATTAAGTCCCTAGCTTTCTGAAGCTTATATTCTAGAGGAGGGTGACGACTGATAACTTGTCTCTGATGAGGGCTATTAATGAAAAAGTGAAATATGGGAGATTTAATTTTATACAGGATGGTTGGGGTAGGTCTCTATGAAAAGGTGATGTTTTGAACTATTCCTAAAAGAAGTGAAGGGGGAAATCCTGAGGATCTCTAGATTATTCTAGAAAAAGTTTTGAAAGCCATCAAAGGAACCAGTGTGATTGAAGGGAAGAAAAAAGTAGTATGTAGTGAGAAACATTAAGGAGGTCAGATGAAATGGAGACGTGAATATAAGTATATAGATACATGTGTGTTTGCACACACAGACACACATATATATATATATACATACATACTTTTTATGCTTACACTTTTATAAATTAAAGGTAGAGCTATGAAGATTAAGTACTGGTTTAGATATTTTGTGAGGAAAAAAGAAAATTAAAACCAGAATGGCCTCAAATTTTTACCTAAGCAACTAAAAGATTGAATCTATTAAAAAGATATTACGAGCAGTTTAGGGAGCAATTTTTGGAAGTTAATAGAAATCAGTTGTTATAGATATGTTAAGTTGGAGATCCCTATTCAATGCCAAAATGTATCTATTGAGCGATTATTTGTAGATGTTAGTTCTTCTTGAGAAAGAATAAGCAAATCTGTGAGTTATCGTTTTATGAAATATATTGAATGCCCTAAACTGGATAAGCTTACCTAACAAGTGACATAGAAAGAGAAAAAGAGAAGCAACCTTGGAGCATATTGACATTTTGAGCCTGGGAAGACGAGAGACTACTCTGTTTGAATAGATTATGAAAAGACTGAGAATCTAAATATCTTTCAAATACTATTAGATTCTATTATGTTTTATAACAACACCTTACTTAAAATTACACAGAAGAGTTTATGGAGATATTTAAGTTCTATTCCAATAAAGGGCAATCCTTTGATTTTCCACAATGAGCCAATAGGAATATAAAGTGATGTTTAAAAACTAAAGACTGTGAATGAGGGCACATATATAGATTCAGATTATGGAATTTAGCCAAGATCTCATATCATCACTTCCTAAAGGTAATGGTAGATTTGTTATATAAATGTGAAATGGATGGTGAAATGGAAAGGCTGTTTACAAACCCATGAACCATCCTCTTCATATTAATCAGGTAGATGAGAGGAGGTTAAACTGTAAAGTAAATGAATGTGTTCCTTGGCCCTAATCTCCCAAAATGGCATAGAAAGCCTGGTCCATATATTCAGATCACTTCTTAGTATAGAGAGGCTATAGAAATAGTACAAAGGGATCTAGTGCTGGGAACACGTTTGACATGACTATGAATTACTCATATTTACTCACCTCTTTCCTCCTTTATTCGTCTTAAAACAATTTAATCATATGAGTAACTGACTCTGCTGCATGTCAATAACAGCATAGTAATTAGCTGAATCTGGGACATATTCTTAAATTTTTCCTTCTTCCCTGAGTTTTTTGAAAGAACATTTGTTACTTATTTGATACATAGAGGATAAAAAATAAGATTATATTCAAGCCTCAGGTGAGGAAAGCTATTGATGTGGACAGATTAAGGTATTTAATTAGGTCAGATTTTATGAGTTTCTTTTTTTTTAACTTTTTTCCCTACAACATGAGAGGAATGCAGCATTTGCCCTAAGTTTCCATGAAAATAAACTTCAATTCTAGAATGAAAAATGAGAAACACAGTTACAATCTAAGTATGTTTGCATATTGGATACTCAAAACTTAAGCAAGGAAATCTAAATTATATAAAACACATTATAATTACTGATAAAAGTATGTATATGAATTTCAGAGAAGGCAATGGTGTATGCTTCTTGAACTCAACTTAACTTCAACTTTTACTATTTAATAAATAAATATTACTATTAAATAAGTAAATACAGGCTGGAGCAATGGTTCAGGGGTTACAGTGCTTGTCTGGCATGCGTGAGGACCGGAGTTCAAACCCCAGCACCAGGTACACAACGAAGTCTCGGAGCACTGAATGCCACATGGAAAACTAAATAAAATTGATTCTCTCATTCTCTCTCTCTCTCACTCACTGTCCCTCTCTCTCTTTAAAAAAAAAGTAAGTAAATATATTTAGAATATTATTTTAAACAAAAGTGTAGTTATTGTATATGACTGAAATTGGTATATAGAGAAATTTTAAATTCTAATTCATAGTTCAACTAAAAGTTTTCAGTGGAACTATAGTACATTTATTTATTTACTTTAATAAACTTTTAGTAGATTTAGAGAGTACAAAAAGTAATAACATATTTGGTTTTAAATGATATCTATCTTGGCCTTAACTAGTAATAAGGATTTGTTTTTAATTTTTACTATTGAGTTTATATAATCTAGAATAACATTTTATAAATATTAAAATGTAATTGAAATATCTTTATAAAGTTTGCTCTAGATTATGAATAAAAGCTATGGCATTAATTTTAGTAATTTTATCCACTGAATTGCCTTATCTATGTGAACATAGAGGTGGAATATTTGGCTTAATTGAAATGCGTGTGGCCAAAGAAGACCATAAAAGCTAATTAGCATATATAGAAAACAAGCTTGTGCCTTTTAGCTCCTTAGAACTGTAGACTACTGGGAGCAGTGGGAGGGAACAGAAGAGATATCAAGGCAGCTAGAGGGAGCGAGTATGGGGGTATCAACCCAGTGGGGAACCATCGACTTCCATTAGAAGCCCAACGAACATGAGGGTAAAGTAGGTGGAAACATGGGATCTGGGGGAACCCAAAAGGGGGGAACTATGGAATGGCATCAGCCTCAGCTTGCTCTGAGATTATGCATGTGTTCATGATTGTATGGCAATGATTCCCTCCTAAATGTAAGACTATCTTGAACGAATTAAAAAAAAAGAATTGTAGACTACAAACTGAGATAGGTAAATTTTAAAATAGCTTATAAAATTGCCCTGACATTCATTTTTAATATTAATTATAATTTATGGTGAATATTTGAGATTCTACTTCAAACCAAAAATTACTCCAAGTGGATGCTAAAATAACTCTTAGTTGGAAAACATGAACAGAGAGAAAGGTGGAGGGGGGGGTTGTTCTGTGGAAGAAACAAAAACAAAAGCTGTATCTAAGAAAAACAAGTTAAAAGGGATTTTAAAATATAATTTTTTTGGAATTATTGATTGTAAGGCCCTACATCTGCTGAAGAATGATGACGTGTTAGAACAAAATTGCCACAAGTGGGAGATTTTTGTTGCCTTTTCATATATTACAGTTTTAAAAACTTATTCAGTTTGTAGGCTGTGTGCTACTAATGTTTTCCTGAGTCAGACAGCAAATGTACTTAAGAGTTGTGGATGCTTTGAATAAACAAGGCAATTTTTCAGGTGATAAGCAGGAAAATAATGAAGCTAAGTTTCTGTTGAACAGAAGAATTTAGCAAACTGTACAATTGTGCCAGAGGCCTTGTTAGAATAAATCATCATTTGAAGTGGGTGTTGTAAGAATCCCAAGGATAGTGGGACAACATAGGAGACTCTCAGTCTCTGGAATCAGTGAACATTTTATGTAGTAAGCAAGGTAATAAATATTTCAGGTTGTGTGAGTCATAGAGTCTCTGTTGCAACTACTCAACTCTACTTTTATGGCATGAAAACACCAAGATGATATATTAAATGAATTATTATTGTTGAGTTCCAATACAACTTTATCAACACTGAAATCTGTACTTCATACAATTTTCACGTGTCCTAAAATAGTATTCTTTCTTTGATCTTTTCAACCACTTAAAAATGTAAAAAGCTTTTTTTTTTTAAACTTTTGGGTGATATAAAATTAGGCCTGAATTTGCCCACAGATCATTTTCCTTGGGCCTACCTCATCACAGACCATAGAAAATCTAATACTGAGTTAGGAAGATGGCGGTTATCCCAGGAACACTGACCCCGTGAAGCTCCCGAGAGTCAGCACAGGTGGCGCGTCGGCACATGGATTCCCACAGTAGGATGATTTTCCCTGAACGGGCAGGCATTGCCTCCTGCTAGTTCTTTGACCCCAAAGGAAAAGTGAAGAGCATTAACCCAAAAGAAAA
>PVKS010016006.1:0-44819 GCA_004027875.1 Aplodontia rufa
TCCCTTCATCAAAGCAGATTGCTGTCTATCCTGTTGGGAACTGCTGGGAACCCTACAAATTATAGGATAGAAGAAGCCAGTTTTGCTTGTAATCAAAATCTACAGAATCTACATTTAAATGAATTTTAGTTCTTAATATTGAGTCCATGCCTATCAAACCTGCCTACCCATCATAGCAGACCAGTTTTGTGGGTTTCCCAGGAAACTTCCCCATCTCCTCTGGGTTGTCGCTAACCCTTGGTTTGCCCATTTCCTCTAATATCTAAGAAAGAATTGAAACTTAACCCTTTTCCCTGTAAGTATAAGGATTTGTATCAAAATGTTTGGCAGAAGAGAAGGTTGGAACCATTGGTGCCTATGCTCAATCATTGGGTAAAATTGTAAAGGAACCTGTGCTAGTTTTTGTTGCCCTTCAGCATCACTCTCCATCCATATTCTCTGGTATTCCACTATCCCCCAGTACCTTAATTCTGTTCCCTTTCTTTGCCACACTCCTGTCTCACTCAACTTCACCTACCCACACTAAAGAGTCACCTACCCATATAGAATGATGGTTTTCTCTAGTGTTCTTCTACATTGCTAGTATACGAGTCTTTGTTAGATGATCAAAAGAATTTCAATCAACTCAAATAATTTCATACTAACACATGAATGACTGATTGCCCCCTAGTGCTCCCAAGAGTATTTTTCTATTGTTTTTATTTAGGTATATATAATATAGGTATATGCAATGATGTAATTATAAAAGCATGGAGCTTAACTTGTTCTAATTTAGTCCCCAATTTTTCCCCTTCCTCACTTTTCCTCCCACCATATATATATATATATATATATATATATATATATATATATATATATAACAATAGAATATACATTGACATAATTATAAAAGCTTGGAATACACCTTGTTTTAACTCAGTTTCCAGTATTTCCCTTTCCCCTCAATTCCTCCCAACCCCCTGTTCTTTTTAGATATACTTGGCAATAGGAGAAGCATTGACATTTTTATGAAAGCATGTAGTATAACTTATTCTAATTCAGTACCCAGTATTACCTTCATTCTCTTCCCTCTGCTCATCTTTGTTATTTACTAATCATTTTTTTAATTTAGCGATTTGTTGATATACATGTTGATGAGATTCACTATGATGTGTTCACATATGAACATAGGATATTTATGTCTGATTTATTCCACAAATTTTCCCTATCTCATTCCTCCATCCTCCGTTTCCTTGCCCTTTGTCTATTCCTCTGTTATTTTCCTTATTTTCAGTTGTCATCCACATATCGGAGAGAACATTTGTGCTTTGACTTTTCAACTCCTCATAATATGAGAATTCATGATCAGACACTCTACCCCCTTTCCTGTTCCTCACTCTACCTGATCCCTTTGCTTTATACATATCTATATTTTAATATCATGGACTAATGTTTCATACTGAAGTGCTAAATCTTTGATTATATATTTAATATGAAAGTTATAATCAGTAGATAGGGCTTTTATAATTATGACCATCAATATATTTATTTTATCTTTTATTTCTTCTTTTGCTCTTATCTGGATTATTTGCTCTTTAGACTAGCATCAGTTAGACTATTTTCTAGATCAGTTCACGCCTATATCTTATGATTGATTCACTATTTCCTAGAATCCATGTTTCTTTTGTCCAGCTTAATTCCCCAATTTAGTGGAACATGTTTTATTATAACATTTTAAGAAATAGATATGTGAATTTGTGGTGTTTTTCAAACATCTTTATTCAAACTCTCCTTTAAGAATTCTCCTAAGTTTAGCTTCATATCATCTGTGAATAGGAGGATTCCATTTCTTCCTTTCTTATCCTTATACATTATATTCCTACTTGCATGTCTTAATGTTCTGAGTAGGATCTTCAGTGCAACAGAGAATAGATGTGGGATAACAAGCATCTTCATTTTCTAAGGAAATTTACACTGTTTCACCATGAATATTATGTTTGCTGGTCATTCTTTGTGGTTTCTCTGCAATAGATTTGGAATGTTTCCAGTTTTTAGTTTGCCAAGGTTTTATCTGGATTCTGTGGTGCTGTTGCACTGAGGAGTTACAGGGGAACATGCACTATAACTTGGACATCTGTTCCACTGATGGTCTTTCAGTTCATCAAGTTGATATTTACCCCAATGCTTTTCCTTACTTGCTATTTGCCTAGTCCAAAGTGGGAGTCACATTACTATTTTGTCAGAAAAGTGGTGCCTGAAACTGTTGCTGACTTCTCATTCATATGGATTGGGGTGAAAGGCTCCATATAATAACAATCATTATCTGTCTTCTAGAAAGTTATTAACATCCTTATCCAGTTGTATTGCTCCCTCTATTTCCTACTGCCATCAGGAACAATTCCTTTTATAATAATAATATTGTCAATTGTCTGTAACCTTAGGAGCATTTAGTATGCATCCTGGACTGTTCTAAAAGTTTTAAATTTATCATCTTATTAAACTTTTGCTCATTTTTATGACTTTACTAGAATTTTAATTGGGCTGTGCCAGGGAGTGAGTATGTTCAATCCATCTCTTAAACTGGAAGCTCATTTAAATTTTAAATTACAAACATATATTTCTCTAATACATTTTCACTTTAGGTTGTTTCATATTATACAATTTATTATGATAGCAGTTATTTTGATATAGTATGTTTTTCATTTATTTATTCATAACTTCTCTAATGTCTTGCTGTTATTCCAAATGTGAAGTATCTTATTTTAAACAGTAGTCCAGATCCACACTGTACTATTAATTTTCACCTGTTTACCAAATTTCATATTGAATTATTTCCCTTAGTATTTTAATGAAAATTGTGTAGAATCTCACATGATCATATTTTTCCTTTGAAAAAGTCAGTAAATAACTTGTGAATATATCAATCAACATTAAATGTATAAATACAACTTTGGTTTTAGAATGTATGCCTCATACTTTAAGCTTGTAAAGTCAAATATTAGTGCAAAAATGTTTAATAGGTATAGGTTGTATAATACTGAATCTCATACCTAAATAGTGGCTGTCAACCTAGTCTTCACATTGGGATCACCTAAAGAGCTTTAAAAAGTCCTGATGACCACAACTGTCCAATCTAAAATCAGAATCACTAGGCTTTGGATTTTGGCATCAATATTATTATAAGTTCCCAAATGATTCTAATGTTCATTCATGGTTGAGAAATCCTTATCTAAGACACTTACCTCCTTGGAAAAATGTCCACGCTACACACCCTTTGTTTCCAGTGAGCCATGATAATTACACATCTGTCATGTACAAGCTGTCTTACTGAGGCCATGATGTTACTACCTTTTGGTTCCCCATGATAGTGGTATAGAAAAGTCCTTCCCTTATAACTCAACATTTATCACAGTTCTTTCTTCTTCCCTGAAAAAAATCTTCTTTTAAAACTTACATGAAATTTATTTGTCCAATATAAAGGAGAATTCCAAATTAGTTCTGAAGCAGAGGTAGCAGCTTATACATGACCACAATAATTATGAGCCCTGCCAACTTCTCCTGAGTTTCCTGTGAAGGCTAACCATTCAGACATTCACAAGGGCAAAATGGAATATTTCTGATGGTCTTTGGTGACTATTTGAATTGATATTATATATCAAGAGCCAAGAAAAAAAGAAAGAGCATCTTTTTTAAAAGTGTATAATGAGATAAAATCCTATACAGATTAGAACAAAACTTAGTTGAACATTCCTATCAGCTATCTGGAAGACAAAATGAACACAATGTCACAAGATAATAAATTAATTATTAAATATTAGAATGCTTAGTAATGACTACTAAATTTAAAGTTATAGAATTTAGTGAATGAACATAAAGTCCCAAATTTGAATTCTTAATCAAAAGTATTAAAATGTGAATAGAATGTTAAAATAAAGTAAACATTTTTATTAAATATTTAGTTGAAACAAGAAATAAACCTCTTTAAATTATGAATATTGATTTAAAGGAATAACTGGAGTTGCAATCACAATACAACAAAATTCTTAGTTCTACATCAAAAAACAAAACGTTCTTTGGGGAGAACTCATGCTACAAAAGTTGGATTAAACTATTAGACTACAATGAGGATAATTCATTACATTATGAATACCTCTACAAAAATACCTAAATGAACTAAGGACACTATTATGAGAAAATTATAAAATGTGTTGTAAAAACCTACATAACTGAATCTATAAAACTATAGTGTAAGATTAGCTTGCAAGAATCATTAATTCAATGTGGTCTATATAATAGCTATTGGGATTCAGTCAAGAATTCTAGATATCAAGGTAATGAAAACAAAAAAAAAAAAAGACTTTCCAAATTTGATGTCCAATGAGCAAGGAAAAAGTTGACATACTATTGCTTAGCTAAGAAAATACATTTCAATGCATTTACTGCTGTATGTTACAGAATTCAATAAGGAAAGAAATTTAGGAAGGTATCATACGGCCTAACTGAAGACAGTTTGAAATAACATTCCAAAAAGAAATCCAGACACTCTAAACTCCCAAAACAATATTCCACACAAAGTGGCCCATGGCTATCTCTGGCCTCCTCTTCTACTCCTATACCATTGTTTATCTCTCTCCGGCATCACTGGCTGCCTCTTACTCCACTACCTTGACGTTAGCAATGCATATCAACCAAGCCGCTTCCTGTGCTAAGAAAGTCTTCCGTTAAGTGTACCTCTTAAATAGCTACCTTTCCCCTCTCCCCATCACTGTCTGTACTCTGGTCCTACTTTAGTTTTCTTCAAATAATTTACTTGACATATGTTTAATGTTCATTTGTCCCCATCTTTATTAGAATGTAAGCTGTATGAAGGCAGAGATTTTTGCCTGCTATTTTTATTAACTTATTTTCCTAAGTACTCTAATGAAGTATCTTTGTATACCATAAAATGCATAATAACTGAATGTATAATTCAGTTATTTTTAGCAAATTCCAAAAAATTTTGTGTATATCACCACAATTAAGTTTTAAAGCATATTCTCCCAAATAAGATCGTTATATCTGACATAGTCAACTCACCTCTCTCTAGTGCCAATCATTAATCTGTTCTCTTTCTCTGTAGATTTACTGTTTCTGTACATTTTATATAAATGGAACCATATATTTTGTAACATTTTTCAACTTTCTTTATTTACTGTCTACCTAAGATAGGCCCTGGCACGTAAACATTTGCAGTATAAATAAAAGGGAGAATCGAGTCCAGAATTTCTATGCTAAAATTCATATGGCTGCATGAATAACTCACATATAACTTACATTCATTAGTTTTACCAGTTTAAATTTAAAATTTCTTAACAAAGGGAAAAGGAAATGGAAAGGAACAAAATAGAAAGTATTATCTAGTTTAAAAAGAAGTACTATGTGGAGGTAATTTTATGAGTTTTGAATATCCATTAATATATATGGATTCAGGGCTGGAGTAGTGGCTCAGAGGTTTTGGCTCTTACCTTGCATGCGCGAGGATGCTGGTTCGTACCCCAGCACCACATACACAACGAAGTGTCTGAGCAACGAAAGCCAAATGAAAACCTAAACAAAATTGATTCTTTCTTTCCCTCTCTCTCTCTCACTGTCCCTCTCTCTTTGAAAAAAAAAATCCATTTATTAAAAAAAATATGGATTCAGAAATCTTGAGAATATCAATTCTTATTTTGAGTAAGAATGTGAGATAGTATAGTAGTCAATTGTTTACTCCAACAAGGTAAAACACTAGAAGCTGAAGGCATAAAAATAAATATTTTCTTACTTACCTAGATAATGCATAGCTTAGGTAAGAAATTTCTATGCAATCTTTGATTAATGTCTTGAAAAATGTCAGCATATAATAAAGCATTTCAAACATCAATACCTTATGTTGGGCATTTTGTATCACTGGCCATAAATATAAAATGTAATAATAAGTTATTTTATATGAACGTTGTGTAAAACAATCTTTTAATCTCCATTTTGTATCTTATACCCATAGTTGTTGCCAAAGTGTAAAAATTTTGTTCAGACATTGGAGTGATTATAAGAAATGAAATTACATTCAAAATAAAGCCAGGTACTTTAATACCATTTTAAACAATTCTGAACAGTATTTTATAAATGTATACTTAATCTGTTTTTGAAAAGTTTTTGCTTTATTTTTTACTTTTGTGTCGTGGCAGTGCTGAGTCACAGTTTTCTTTTTTAATTTTTGTCTCATGAGGTTAGGGTGAACAATAATTGTCTGGTGGCTTTGGAGGGCTAAAATTTGAATTGAATCAGACCATGGAAAAGATCATGTGGTGAATAAACTTAATTTACTTCTCCTATTTCCTATTAAGAATTCTAGTTAATAAATAAGTTAAATGCTTTGCTAATTTGTCTCATTCAAAAATTTCTTTTGCTTATAGGAAATTGCTAAAATATTGTTATCCATGAAATTTTGCAACCTTTTTTTTTTTCTTGGCAGGTATATGTTCATTTCTGGGAAGGCTTTTGAGTTGCAAAGTGATATAAATCATGGACAGGCAAGCTGAGTGCTTATGAACTGTAACTTAACTCACCTCTTCCAATATTTGTCAGTTCACATAGCTACTTCATATTTATTTGTTTATTTTAATTTTCTCTATGCAGCCACTGACTGTCCTAGACAGCAAAGGAGGTTGAGCTTTACGATTACAAAGACCAGACTGATGAAAGAAGTATTATTGAAGGACAGAGACTAGGAATTCTTGAGAACCTACTAGACCCCACATGCTTTTATGGCTTTTAAAAAAATCTTATTTTATTCAAATAACAAATATTGGGAAAATTATTTTTAAGCTGTATATAAAGAAAACATAATGAGTGTCTGATAAATCATTTCAAATTATGAGATTTTGAAATTTCAAAGTATTAAAAAATAAATTAATTTGTACCTGTTCTTATCTTTATTCTTTTCTTCTCTCTGCTTCCTCTGCATAAAATTTTACCCTTACTTTATTAAGTCTTTGAAGTTAGTAAGTGTACTTGTTGATTTAGACCAGGGTTGAAAAACTGTGGTTTGGAGTCAAATAAGAGCCATACACTCTTTTTCTACAACCCTTGAGTTCAGAATATATTTCACATTTTTAAAGATTTATAAAATATATGTAAACTAACAAGTAGGCAAATAATGCATGGCAGAGCCTGTAGGTGGCCCATAACACTTCGAACATACACATATGGTCTTCTACAGGAAAATTTGCCAACCTTTGATTTAGATCCTTCATATGTTATATACTTATTGATATGGTATGTATTAAAACTGCCATCTTAGTTTGTGTTCTATGTGTCTTGTCTTCACTGAGTTCTTTTTATCTTCTTCCCCTACCATATTTCAGATTGAATCGTTTTTTATACTTCATTTTTGTCTTTACTATATTGTTACAGTTATAAGGTATAATTGTAGTTCTTGATTTAATTGTATTGATTACACTAAGAAAAATAATAGTCACATTTACTTACCACAATTCCTTTTCAAATAATATTTATACTCATACATATTATAAACACTTTATAAAATATAGTTCATTTCTTTCCTCATGTTCTTTACCCTACTGTGGTGATATATTGAGTTTCATAATACTAGGAACACATATATTATTAATAATATTGCTTTAAACCATCAGTTAACTGGCAAAGATTTTAAAAATTTAAAAAGTACTTTATAATTTCCCCTATTTTTATCAGTTCTGTCACTCTTCCCTCATTCATGTGACTATATACATTTTCATCTGATACAATTTTGATTATTCCAAAAGGATTTTACTTCACATTTTAAGATTTGATTAAAATGGATTCTCTTGATTTTTTTTCATCTGAAGAGTTTCTATGCTGTCAAGTTTTAGAAAAATTTGAATGGCTAAAAATTGTAGGTTGGCATGTATTTCCTTGCAGTATTTTAAAGATGCTACTCCATTGTCTTTTGTATTGCATTTTTTAAGATGAATAATCTGTTCTGTTACTTACCTCAGTTTTTTGATATGAAATGTGTCTTTTTTTCCCAATGGATTCTTTAACATTTTGTAATTATCACTGTTTTAAAATAATTTTATTATGATCAACCAAGATGTGATTTTTTAAATATTACTTTTGCCTTGGCTTTTTTTGATTTTGCACATTTATATACATGGTTATCTCCCTGTGTTCTCTTCTATTTTTCTAGAGAGGCTTAATACTTTCCCAGAAGTTATACAATTTCAACTTATTTTACTTTCCATCTCTTACTTTCTGCACTTCGTTTTTGAATGTTTCCAAAGCTATGACTTCAAGTTCGCTGATTTTTTTTTCTTGTTTAGTGTCTAACTGATGTTAAACTCTCCCAAAATTTTTTTATATTTCTAATGCTTTTTTCAACCCTAAGTGTTCGATTGTTTGTTTTGTATTTTGAAATGTCTTTATTTCTGAAACAATTTTCATTCCTGTAATTTATTATTGAGATATTAGTTTTCATGCTGCTTCCTCCTATAACCTTATCCTAAATTTTCAATACTTTAAACTATGAATATTTAAATATTGTACCCTTTAAGGTCTTATAATTAACATATATGATCCAGGTGGGTAATTAGGAAGGGGATTTCTGGAATAAAGTTCCCAGTATCATGGCTCAAGCTACCCTTTCCCCTATATCTGTGTCCACTTATGTGTTTTTCTGAGTTATTCTGATTCAGGAATATTATCTACCTCTGGTCCTAAATGTTGTGAAAGATAGGGCTCTGCTTTATAGATGTTGTAATTAGTGTTTGCAGACTCAGAAGGAATCTGCTATTCTCCTAACAAATTTCACCCGTCGTATTTCTGTTCTTATGGAATAAGTTAGGTTTCACAGTGATTATCTCTCAGGGTTTGATTCTTTATCAGAGGCTGTTAATGTCACTTTTATTTGTCAACTAGGCTATGGCACAGTCCCCAATTAGTCAATAAATCTGTTACTGCAAAGAAGATGCTTTGTAGATATGATTTACATCTCTATCAACTTTCTTTAAACAAATGGAATTATTCTAAATAATTTGAGTGAGTCTTACTCAATCAGTGGAAATGCTTGAAGAAAAGAACTGAGATCCCTCTGAGGAAGGTATTCTACCACTGGACAGCAGCTTCAACTCATGGTTGAAATGTTCTTCCCACCCTTACTGCTCCCCTGCCATATGGAATAGAGAGAGATATTTTTTATATTTCTAAGGATTTTGAGAGTCTGCCATGCTTTTCAGAGGCATGAATTTTTTCCAGACTTTTCAATTATTATTGAAGGCATCTGGCCAACTTAGTATTCAGAATGCAGTTCTTCATTTTCATGAGTAGGATGGCCTTGGAGTGTACTGCTCAGCTCCTCTATACGGAGTGTAGTTAGGGGGCATTGTCAGCCTGCGGTACTTTGGGGATATATCTCAGTGTTCACTCCCAGACTTATATCCCTGTGCTGCTTCCAGCCAATAACAGGATAGTTGGATTAATAGAGCAGGGCTATCCCAGTCCAGTGTAGAACGAACATTCTTTCTTTGTTTCTTTCTTTGTTTCTTTCTTTCTTTCTTTCTTTCTTTCTTCTTTTTCTTTCTTTCTTTCTTCTTCCTTTCTTTAGAGAAGGACAGTGAGAGAGTGATATAGAGAGAATAGAGAATCAATTTTAATTGAATTTTTCACATGGCTTCCGTTGCTCTGACACTTAGTTGTGTACATGGGTGCTGAGATTCAAACTTGTGTACAGGAGCACATGCTGGGCAAACACCTTAACCGCCCAGCCACTGCTGCAGTCCCCAGTGTAGGACTTCTAATGAATAATTTTTTTAATGTCTAATGAGTTAGTCTTTGCTAATTTCAGCCCCATTTGCTTTTTTTAAACTTTCTTTAAATTGCACTGCAACATCCATTCTCTCACCATTACTGCACTGTGTCTTGAGTATTTAATTTTGTCTTCATTTAATGTTGACATTTTATCCTTATGTAGTTTTTTTTATCAGAGATCCTGGATCATCTTGATGCACTTTACCTCAGAGAGTTATACAAATTCTCAGCTATTTTTTAACTTGAAAACTTGTCCCAGTTCTGGGAGCTTATTTAAGTGTATGTTATTTGGTTAGAACCAACATTAAATTTTTTTTCAATTTCTTCCATCTTTTTCTCTCTTTTTTCTATCTTACTTTGTTGTTGGTTTTGAATATTGATGTGTTTGGGTAAAATATTTTTGGACACTCTCAGAAATTGTCATACAAGTTTGAATAATTCTATTCTATCAAGAATATTTTATCAGCAGTATTTTTCAATTACTTTGTCATTTTTATTTTTTCATTTTACTTTCAATATGGATAAGCATGTCTTCTTCACAAAATGGTGTCATCGTGTAACCATGAAACTTTGATTTAAAATCTTTACTAACATATGTTACTCTTTCATGTGAGAAAACCTATTTTTAAATTCAATAATCATTTTTGAAGGTAAACTACTAAAAACAAAATTCTCTCAAATTGGATTAAAGAACTTACTGTGCACATAGTTTCAAGAATTCTCAAAGGTAATAGTTTAAGATAAAACAGATATTATAAGCCAAAAGAGCTCTCATGTACAAATCTTTACCCCTGCCTCTAATTGACGATGGAACACTTAGATGAGATTTATTCTTAAGATCCAAAGCATGTGAGAATATTTTGACAGGGTTCACCTAGAACTTCATTTTGTACATAGGATGTGAAGTCTAATTTTCCTGGCCTTTTCAAACATTTATCCTTTTATGTTTTTCTTACATCATTCAAAATAAAATAGGATATTTCCTTGCTCTTCTAGATCCTTTGGGGATGAACTCAATCTAAATATTTAATAATAAATAAGTTGCTATTAAGAAGAGCCCAACTAGACAATTATTTATCAAATGCCCACAAACACACACAACACAGGAACACACATACACACACTCACTCACACACACACACAATTTATTGCTTCTCAATTATGGGTTGTCCTTATGCTAGGAACTTGGCATAATTTATTTCATTTAATTTTACTTGAAAAAACTTATTTCACTTAATTTTCACATAAATTCTTTAGCAATTGGTATCTCCAATGTAATAACGGGAAAACTTGTTTGGGTAATTAAGTAATTTGCAAAAAACTCTTAATCTATTGAATAACTGGCTTTGCATCAAATATTAAATTTACTTAGTTACTAATATGTTCTTTCTACTATATGTTACCTTCCAAATAGAAATAGGACATATTCTTTGCTTTCAAGAATTCAGTCAGTTTGTGCAATCTAATAGCAATAAAAACGACAGTATTTGAAACCGTATATAGACATCTAATTTTAACCTCAGCACAACCGAGAGTCTATTTTTCCTTGATTCTGTAACCTGTTTTTCCATGTCTTCTTCACAGAGTTCCTTATAATTGTTTCATACTTATAAATAATTTCTAATGTTTTCCTCTCTTTACAGCATTGTATTATTTTTCTGAAGATACTTTATAATAATCACAAGTGTTAATCCATGAATAATACACAGTATATACAATTGGATTGATTTGTTGGGAAGCTCACATATTGATTGGTTAAAAAAATAAATCATTTTTTTTACAGGATAACTGAAGCAGCATCATAAACAGCTGATTGGAAAAAAAAAGTTTTGAACAGCTAAATCAGTGTTGTGAAATCATAGAGAGTTTAGGGAGAAAATCACCAGGTGGTCCAAAAAAGTTTTAAATGAGGGACTTGTTTGGATTTGAATTTTAGGAAGATTAATCGGGAGGAGGAGGGCCTGGCAGGAGAGATGACATTAGTAGAGAAACTAGCTTAGAAATAAATGTTATCCTATGAAGGTAGTTGAAGAATGCCCAGGGTGAAGCAATAGTGTGGATTAAGAGAAACAGTAAGTAGTTTAGATGCTAAGAAGGTAGAAATGATAGCACTGCTAATAGATTAGACCAGTGGACCTCCAGGGTGTGTGGGTGTGTGTGTGTAAGAGAGAGGGAGAGAGGTGGGAGTGGAGGCGGGGGAAAGAAATTGACGGAGAGAGACTGGAGAAAGACAGAGACAGAGGCAGAGATGATGATTTTTTTTATTTGGAGAAACTGGGTAAGAAGTGAATAAAAATTGTACATTGCACATAGCATATAGTCAGCTCTTTTTTTTCCCTTTTTGCTATTATATAGCATTAATAAACTGAATCTATCCATTAAATGCTGGCATGCTATCTCGAAGGTTGCCTACAGATTAGCAGAGGAAGGGAAGTTTGAGAACAACATGGTCCTATGTGGGGGGAGGTAGAAAGTCAGAGATCCAGGATGATTCCATAAATTTCAACTCTAGGATCTCGCAGTTTCTAAATAGAAGAGAAGTATGTTGAGGGTTGCACATTGACCTTTGCTTCTAGAATTAGCAAATTCAATTGCTAATGGATTTCTGAATAAAAGCAAAGATCAAATTACTGTAGAATCTTTCCTGTTCTAATCTATGCATTGTTTGCTTCTGGCCAGCTGGATGCTTGCTTTTACAACACGGAGAGGCTTCTGAGGAGATGGTGATTTATAATCTCTGTTAGACTTCTCTAAACCCTTATCATCAGGATTGTACAGTTATTTTGTGATGCATTTTCTTTTGGAGATACATACCATTTCTCAACAACATTATATATGATTTTTCTAAGTTATTTCTTTAACAATCCAACACAATCATGGTTCAATTACAATTGCAAATAGCCTCATTTTCCAAATTATGTTTTTAGTAGTCTTTCCTACCTCATTTTGGATGTCAAAGTAGAAGTAGTTCCTTTAATGTGTGTAAGATAAAAGTAGCTCTCTATGGAACTTTGGAAATATGTACCAAGGAATATTAGCAAATAATTTCTCTTTTTAAATGATATGCCACATCATTTTTTTCATTGACTGAATTTTTTTTTTAAGAGAGAGAGGGAATCAACTTTGTTTAGTCTTTCATTTGGTCTCCCTTGCTCTGACACTTAGTTTGTGTATGTGGACCTGGGCTTTGAACTCAGATCCTCATGCATGCCAGTCAAGCATGACACCACTGAGACACACCACTGAGACACTGCTCCAGCCCTGCCTGAATTATTTTTTAATAAACTTCCAAAATATGTAGCAAAGATAATTAATAGACATAAAAAATCTGTGATGGAAGCTTTAAACTGTCATCTGAGCTTTGGATTTATTTATTCATTTGGTTATCTGGGATTGACTTCCTTGCATAGGAACCCTTATGTTTTCTACAAAATGAACCATCAGAATTTAAAAACAAGCATTTGATCTTTAAAAATGCAATACAACTTTGTAACCTTGACTGCAAGTAAGTGTATGTGAGAATTTAGATGAAAATTAAAAACTGTATCTTCCTTTTAAAGCCACATCTACCATAGTTTTCAGAATTCATTTCCCACTTAAGATAACAATACTTAGAGATAAAGAAAGTTATGATGAAGCACTACCTTTTGGCTAAAATGTTTCACTCATGGAGAGACATGGAATACTGCCTAGAGCAAATGTTTTGGAATCATATGGAGCAGATACAGCTCTGCTACTTATTTTTTTCCCAAGACAAAAAGGTCTAGCACTCTGCAAGACACAAGACATGTCTAACGTTTTTGAAGCATTTTTTATATCCTAAGGATTAAGTGAAAAGGACACAGGGGGAACCTAGAACTAGGGTAAAGTAAGATCTCCACTTGTCAGAGCTAAGATTAGTATTACAAAGTTTTGTTCAGAATTTGAAATTTCCAAGTTTTAAAAAGGTGGTTTTGTAGTAAATTAATTAATTGCACAAAGAGAAGACATTAAAAAAAGGGAGCAAGAGGGAGAGAGTGAGAAAGAGAGAGTCAATTATATATATATATATATATATATATATATATATATATATATATATATATTTTCATCTGGCCTTTGTTTCTCCAACACTTAGTTGTGCATGTGGTGCTGGGGTTTGAACCTGGGTCTTTGCACATGCCAGGTAAGCACTCCAACTGCTGAGCCACTGCTCCAGTTCCAGTAAAAGGCATTTTTATAGATAAAGGAATTGCATATCTTTAGGTTGTCTGGAGACTTTCAGTAGATCTTATAAATAAAGATAATTGTTATTTATATAGATTTTATTATCATATTCATTTTGTATTGCTTTATCTACTGACCAACTTACTTGAACCTTCTTGAAAAGGACAATGTCCTTTTTCTACTTAGAAGGCAGTGTTGTGAAGAGTCCAACCACAGTACCTCTCTCCCATTCCTTAGCAGGGTGCCTTTCTCTTTTGGTAGTAACAAAATCTACTATTAACGGATAATGAGTTTTCAGATGCATACTTTGCAATCTTGAATTCTCTTTTTCAGTTCAGTTTAATAAAAAACTCATTATATTCTTTGACTTTTTACATATTATCATTTATTTTTCTAGTCACTCAGTAAATTCTCATCAAAGTGTGTACACATAATCTCCAGTCAGGAGCCAAATCATTCACTAATACTCCCTCCTGCAAAGGGATGGAGTGTTGGATAGAAGAATGTGTAGATCCTGGAACATCTTACATTTAAAATAAACTCAATTATAGAAACATTACGACCACTCAACACTTTTCTTAGAATGGGTGTGTGTTTTGCAAAAGTAAGAGATATAGCAGTGGTACTAGCTTTTAAAAATACTGGAAGAAAAGGCAGCACTGTATGGTAGAAATCAATAGTAATAGTTTATTCATGAGGCAAAACGGTATAATTAGTCAAATCTGACACTTCTTGTACATCACAAATTTCATTTTCCACTAAAGACTGGCAGATTAATTGCAGAAAAACTTCAGTCAGCAGATTCTCTTTCCATGAAAAATTGCCAAAGAGACAAATACTTCTTGAATGATGTTTTTGTTGTTTACTTTAAAATGAAATTTTTGATAAAATGTCAATATAAAAGCATTAATAATTCATTTCTTACATATTTGTGTGAATATGATTTTCAAAATATCTCTCCTGGTTACCTGAACTTTTCTGGGAAAATTATTGGACTTAAGTATAGTTTTGGCCAATTTTCAGTTATCTATTAGCTCCAAGGTATGCTTTAAACACTTTGTTTTTTGTGTAATAAATCAAAAATTTAAAAAAGTTATAAACATATTTGAAGAACAAATGTCATTTCTACTTTGAAAATAAATGAAGCAGGGAAGATGTAGGGTCAAAGGTGGAAAGTCAAAGAGATTAAAAGGAGAGAACTTGAAGTCAATATGTCCAGTGTCCTGCATAAGCTTCAGATTTGCATCCTAGATCACCAAGGTCTTATGTATGGCCCCACTTCTAAAAAATATCTTCCCTATTTTGATGTAGTCTGCAGACATCTCATCATGGAAGCCTGAAAGCACTTCTGGCACTAATTAACTACCTTTTGAGATGGTAATAAAAGACAAATCTTGCTTAGTGTCTAGATCACATCTGCTTAGTTTCTGAAGGTCTAACTGCAGGGTTACAAAAGGAATAAGCACCTAGTTATCTCTAATAAACTGCATACCGTATGGCTGACTCCAAAGACACCTGGCTTTATCATATTCACTTAAAACTGCACTTTGTTTTCTTCTAATGACTTTTTATATCGGTCCCCTTACAGGCTACGTGATGGTGTTTAACGTACTAAGTCATTTTTGTTTACTTGAGTGAATATTTATGCACATGTTCCTTAGGCTTCAGGTGCTTTGATTTTGTAGTCAGGAGTTTAATATGCAGACGCAGAAAAATGCTGACAAGTTAGTGCACTTAGCTATTGCTCTGAGATGAAGATGGGTCGTAAACCCAGATATTAAAACAAGCATCCAAAGAAGTTTATTTCTTTCTGGCTGGATTCCTGGAGATTTTTCATCCCTGCAAATGAAACAAGCAGAAGAAAGGAGTGGGATTAATAACCTTCTTACATATCATATTTACTTGTATCATTGTTCTGCCATCAAGCAGAGCAAAAATCAATAAAATTGCTTGTACTTATTAAGGATTCATTCTATACCAGGCAGTCTTCTAAACACTGCTGAGGAATCAACACACTTCATCCTCCACACTACCTTCTGAAGTGGACACCAGCCTTATCCTGATTACTCAGATGAGGTAAGTAAAGCATACCGTGAAAGTAATTTGTTCAATATCTCACAGTTGGTAAGTGGTAAAACTGAGATTCATGCCTAGGAAGCTTGGCTTTTAGAGCCCACATGGGTAATTACCCTGCTATATACTCTAGTGACAAATCTGCTGCCTGAAAGAGCAGCACGATTTGACGTTGAAGGTGTCCCTGCTTAGCTTAAAGAAATTTATGAGCGTGATCCATCCAAAACAATTATTCAAAATTTATTGATTTACAGAACATGAAATAATCTAAGGAGTGGTTCTGGAAAAAAATGAGAAGGAAGCCATACAAATTAAAAGAAAAAAAAGGTATATAATTTGATAATACATACTATAATCATATGCATTAATTACATTAAAAATTTAAATTATTTTATTTTTAAAGATAATTCAATATCAACTGATAGAACCAAATTATACAAAGCAGTTGATAATGATGCATGGAAAAACTGTAAAATTTTAAAATAAAATAACTATAAAAATATTAACAAGAAAAGTTATACTGTCTTTACATGTTCATAAGTAAGATATTTCAATATTATAAGACAAATACATTAGTGACATCAGTTCTTTATTTTTTTTAAAGAGAGAGGGACAGTGAGAGAGAGAGAGAGAGAAAGAGAGAAACAACTTTTATTTTTAGTTTTTCACATGGCCTTAGTTGCTCCAACACTTAGTTGTGTACGTGGTGTTGGGGTTTGAACCCAGGTTCTTGTGCTTGCCAGGCAAGTGCCGAAACCACAGAGCTACCGCTCCAGCCCCTAGTGACATCAGTTCTAAATCATGAGAAAAACATAATAATAATAAATTCATCCTATAAAGTTAATATATTAATCAAAAAACTTGTGAAAAGTTAACTGAAAATATAAAACTTTATACCTGTTTGAAACATGTACACAAATGTAATAGAATGTACATATAAATACTATCAACTAGAATAAAACATGATTCACCATTAGCAAAGTGTTGTCACTCAAGGATGTAAATTGCTGTCAATAAAATCATAGCTTAACAACATGTCATAAAGTGAATAACTTATGTGAGTTGGGTTGTTTTAAAACTGAATTTAATACTATTATAAAATGATTGTTCTTTAACAAAATAATTGAAATCAAAAGTTTAAAAATTCTAACCCCACAGAAATCCAACAAATTATAAGATCATATTTCGAATATCTATACTACTCCAAATTAGATAATATGAAAGAAATGGACAAATTTCTGGACACATGCAACATCCCTAAATTCACCCAGGATGATATTGAATTCCTAAACAACCCCAAAACAGGCACTGAAATCCATATAGCAATTAAAAGTCTACCAAAGAAGAAAAGCACTGGACCTGATGGCTTCCCTGCTGATTTTTATGACACCTTTGAGGAGGAACTAACACCTCTCCTTATTAAGTTATTTCAATAAATTGAAAAGGGGGGAACTCTCTAAACACTTTTTTATGAAGCAACAATAACTCTGATACCAAAACCCAACAAGGACACATTAAAAAAAAAAAAAGAAAACTACAGACCAATATCCCTGATGAACTTGGATGCAAAAATCCTGAATAAAGTTCTAGTAAACCATATTCAAAAACTTTTCAAGAAGATAATCCATCATGATCAAGTGGGCTTCATCCCAGATATGCAGAGCTGGTTCAACATATGCAAAACAATTAACATAATTCATCACTTAAATAGAATCAAGGACAAAAACCATATGATCATCTCAATTGATGCAGAAAATGCCTTTAATAAAATTCAGCACCTTTTACGCTCAATACTCAAGATAGGGATCAAAGGATCTTATCTGAAATATGTAAAGTCTGTATATGCTAAACACTCGACTATTATAATACTAAAGGGAGAAAAGCTGAAAGCATTTCCACTAAAATCAGGAACAAAACAAGGCTGTCTGCTCTCACCACTTTTATTCAATATTGTTCTTGAGACCCTAGCTAGAGCAATAAGGCAAAAGAAAGAAATCAAAAGAATAATAGGAAGAGAGGAAGTCAAACTCTCCCTTTTTGCTGATGACATGATCCTGTATATAGAAGATCCAAAAAACTCCACCAGTAAACTGCTTGAACTTAAAACAGATTTAGCAAAGTGGCAGCCTAAAAGCTCAACACCCATAAATCAATAGCTTTCCTATACAATAACAATAATAGGGAAGAAGAAGAAATTAGGAAATCATCCCATTCTCAATATCCTCAAAAAGAATAAAATACTTAGGAATTAACCTAATAAGGGAAGTCAACGATCTCTACAACAAAAATTATCGGTCATTGAAGAATGAAATCCAAGACGACATAAGAAGATGGAAAGATGTTCCATGTTCTTGGTTAGGCAGAATTAATATAATAAAAATGGCAATTCTGCCAAAAGGTCTATATGGATTCAACCTAATCCCCATTAAGATACCAATGTCATTCTTTACAGATATAGAAAAAGCAATTCTCAAATTCATATGGAACAATAAATTAACCCAGAACAGCCAAAACATTACTAAGCAAGAAAGATGAAACAGGTGGTTTTGCTATACCAGATCTGAAACTATACTATGGAGCTGTAGTAACAAAGACAACATGGTACTGGTATTAAGATAGGAATGAAGACCAATAGAATAGAAGACCCTGAAACAAACCCACAGATCTTTAAGCATCTGATTTTTGACAAAAGGGGGCAAAATATTACATGGAGGAGTGACAGCCTATTCATCAAATGGTGTTGGACAAACTGGACAGCCACTTGCAGAAAGTTGAAATTAGACCCATATCTTTCACTTTGCATGAGAATCAAATCAAAATGGATCAAAGAACTAGGAATTAAACCAGTTACCTTGCAATTGATAGGAGACAAAGTAGGTCCAACACTTCAGCATTTGGGAGTAGGCAAAGACTTTCTCAACATGTCTCCCAAAGTAAAGAAAGCAAAGTCAACAATCAGTGAATGGGGGTTTGGGGATTTAGCTCAGTGGCAGAGTACTTGCCTAGCACACGCAAGGCTCTGAGTTCGGTCCTCAGCCCTGAAAAAAACAAATCAGTGATTGAGATGTCATAAAGCTAAAAAGCTTTTGCACTGCCTAGGAAATAATCAAAACTGTCAAGAGGCTTCCTAGAGAATGGGAGAGAATCATGGCCTGTGATTCTTCTAACAAGGGACTAATATCCAGAATCTGCAAAATCATCAAAAATCTCAACTTCATAAACACTAACAACCCATCAATAAATGAGTGAAAGAGCTAAATAGAAACTTCTGAAGAGAAGACATTGATCAAGCCAATGAAAGTGCTCCAAATCAGTAATAATCAGAGAAATACAAATGAAAATTATATTAAGATTTCACCTCACACCACTCAGATTAGCAAAAATGAAGAAAATAAACAATAATAGATGCTGGAGGGGTTGTGGAGAGATAGGTACACTAGCAGACTGGTACGGCCCCTCTGGAAAGCAGTGTGGAGATTCCTCAAAAAATTAAGGATGAACCCACCATATGATCCAGCTAATCCTCTACTGGGTATTTTTCCAGGGGATTTAGAATCAGCACATTACAGTGATAAAGCAATATCTACGTTCATAGTAGCTCAATTTACAATATCTAAATTATGGAAACAACCCTGATGCCCCTCACTGGATGAATGGATCCAAAAACTGTGGTACATGTATTCCATGGAACTTTACTTAGCAATTAGAAACAATGATATTGCAGCCTTTGAAGGTAAATGGATGGTTATGGAAGAAATCATGCTGAGTGAAGTTAGCCTAATCCAGAAAGCCAAGGGCCAAATGTCTTCACTCATCTATGGAGGCTTGAGCTAGACCCTGGCCAGTGTGAAAGGTGGTCAACTCTAGTGTATTAAACCCAGAAAAGGTGTAGTGACACACAACCTAAGGCATTCATAGAGATGTATTGGAAAAGATTGTGTAGGGGGTAGGGGGTAGGGATAAGAGTGGGAAAATAGGGGGTCCCTAGGGGGTAAATCTAATTTTTAGAATATATATATATATATATTTGTATATATATGCATATATATTGTTTCATTGGAAGCATTTTTGATTGTTCAACAACTAAATTTCATAATAAATTTTTAAAAAAGGAAAAAATGAGTAAGAATTTTGAAAAAATTAAAACTTCTTTATATTCAGAGAATGTGATTTCTGCTTCACTATTATTATTTACTATGCTTTGCAAAGTTTGGAGTGGTCAATAAGATGTTGCAAAGTAAAACTAAGAAATAATAGTAGAAGGGATAAATGATTATACTATGTAATGGGAACATTATTTTATTCCTAAGAACTAAAAAAATAAAAAGACTATTAGCCTAAAACCAACCTGAATTTAGTGACGCTGGATAATTTTATGAAAGTCAGGAGGGCATGGTGTTGACACCGGTAACCCCAGCAGCTTTGGAGGCTAGAGGTAGGAGAATCACAAGTTCAAAGCAAGCCTCAGCAATTTAGCAAGATCCTTAGCAACTTAATTAGACTCTGTCTCAAAAAAGAAAGAAAAGAAGAAAAAAAAAGAAAGAAAAAAGGTCAACCCAGCAGCAGTACCAGACAGGAATGATAAGGAGCCGCAGATCATTGTGGAATCCTCATTGTGTTGTAGTGGTTCGGGATGGCTTCTGACAGGAGATTACACATGAACTCAAGGTGAAAAGGGAATGAGCCAGCTGAATCAAGAATGAGAAGATTCTCAGTGAATAGAAGGCAAGTGAAACTTGGTATTTGCCTTGATGTCTCTTTTTTTTTTCTTTGTTAATTTGAGGCTTTTGTAACACTGCTTTTTTCTTTTTTTTTTCTTTTTTAACTTTCTTGTTTGTATCTTACTCTTGAAACTTTTTATCAAGCTCTGTACACCATTCCCATCTTAATACTGTTAGATTTTATGCTTCATAATTTGGAATTTGTAACCATTTCTGTGGTTTTATAAGTACTCAGTTTGGAACACTGTGGGTTTCTCCAAATATAAATTCAAGAATGTTGTGCCTTTCTTGACTTTCATCAGCAATGAAATCTAGGTAAACAGAGGCAACCAATGGTCCTCAGAAGGGTTGCAGTTGAATTTCAAAACCACTCAGGGTTAAAATGGCTCCATTTAGTTTCCTGTCTGTGAAGTAACGTTAGGGGTAAGTGGACTAAAGTCAATTAATACTTTTTATTTCTAGTTTTCCCAATTCATGTTTTTTTTAATCCAGTGGCACAGTGAGAAATAGAATTTCTACCTTCATCTCTTTCACCAAAGAACAATTTCTAAAAAAAACAATAAATGAATATTTCAAATAAAAATGCATGCATGTATGTTGTGTGTGTTTTCATGTGTTTTAGTCAATTAAGTGAAATGTAAACCAACTTAGTTCCATAAAGGATATGGTTTTTTTTTTAATGCAAAAACATTCCATTTACCAATGAAGGTCTGTGACATTGTAAGAAATCTCATCTTTACTGTACATAGGTCTAAATCAAGGGTGTTATGGATTGAATTTTTTTGTGGTACCTAGTTCAAAATTCTTATATTGAAGCCTTAATTCTTGTCATGACTTCATTTGAAGGCAGGGCCTGTGAGGAGGTGATAAGGGATAAATTATGTCAAAAGAGTGGGGATGCCATTGCAATAGAGCCTGTGTCCTGGTAAGCAAAGGAAGAGGCAGCACAAGTCCCCCTCTCTACCAAGGGATGGCAGAGAGAAAGTGACCATCTGAAAGTCAAGAAGAAAACCCTTACCAGCATGCAAATTGGTTAGCACCTTGACTTTCAGCCAGCAGAACAATAAGAAAAGAATGTTGTTGGTTTCATCATCCAGGGCATAGTGTTCTGATATGGCATTCTAAGCAGACTAAAGCAGAGGTTTTATTCCAGTAAACACTCAGCAATTAAAAAGAACAAATATACAAGTAACACAATAGCTATTGTACCCTAAGGTCCTGGAGACACACATAGCTATGTCTTCCAAGAGAAACCCTACCTGCAAACTCAGTGGAGAATAGTGGAAATACTAACAGACAGACCGGAGTTCATGACAGAGATAAGGTTTAGGCTCCCAGGAAGTCTCAACTCCAAATCCAGAAATTTGTTTGTGGACTCCAGTCACTTTAAGATAGCTTATTGTGCTTTAATTTGACTTTTAGTCCTCACAGGTAGAATATTTTTAAATTACAAAGATAGGTAAATAGATAAATATAGGTATATGATTGGGCATTTTTACATAATATTATGTGTATCCATATATACGTATATGTGTTTTGCTTTGTATATTATCATCACACACTTTGAAGTGATATTATTAGCCTCAATTTTAAGATAATAAATTGAGGTACACATTTATAATAAACATACCATCCCACTATTCATAAATTAAATAACAAGAATTCATGTCTAGTTAGAACACCCACAAAACTGAATGAAACAAATTTGGCATCTACAGAAGTTATAAAGAATGCATTTGGATGCATAGTAGATTACTGTGAGTGAACTCTCTAGTCAGCCTTAATTTGAAATTTATAGTTCATAATTATTGGTAATAGCCAATTTTTTGAGAAAGTGTTTCATAATTTCTTCAGCTTCTGTTAACCACCTCCCTGTCCTCCTTTCCTGCTTCTTCTCCTTTACCTCTTCCAAAGGAATAAGTTCATTGAGTTAACCAGAACCAAAGGAAATTTTGTTTCCATACATTGTGCATGAAGATCATGAACACTGAAAAAACTTGATAGGTTGTATTGTGTTTGGAACTGAAATAAGCCAGGAATGGAAGCATTCTAAGAAGCTGCATGGGAGCCTGTCCCCCATCTGTCACCAGTCTGAAAAGCAACTCAGCTTATCATGGGATCTGTTCACCATTGCTGCTTCTTCATGTCTTGGCCCTTCATGACTCCACACAGTCCCTGTTACACTTTTGTCCTCTCAAAGCGTCTCTGCGGTTTTATCACCTCATATGCCTTTAATCCTTATGCAGATATTTTCTATATTAAATTTTAAAATAGTTGGGGATGTTATACTAGTTGAGGGGTTTTTGTATTATGTCATATTTTAGGGCTACCTTTTATGAATTAGTCATCTTGGAATTATATAATTTCTTGTTTAATCAATGATGGTCAGACATGGGAGAGTTAGTGGTAAAAAGAGGTCAGTGAAGTTGAGCTTAAGGTAGGCTTGTGCCACTCACTCAGTTATTTGTCCAAACCACTTATCGAGTGCCTGCATTTCAGATATCACTCCGGGCTGTGAGTTACAGCTATTTTCAAAACCCACCAAGTCCTGCTCTAATATTGGTTGTATTCAAGAAGAGAGAGACATGTAAACGTGACAGGAGGTAATAGGTCCTGTATGTGGGGGTAACAAAAATCACAAAGCAGGCAGGATGTGGGTATAAATGTGTATCTTTTGCTCTTGCTAAGGTTATCATAGCAGACCTCTCTGATAGGATGACATTTGAAAAGAGACAGTAAGGTTATAGAAGACAGACAGACACTGTCTGGGGGAATGGTGCTGTAGATGCCCTCTGATGTGAGCATGCTTTGGAAGTTTGCAAAACAGTGAAGGACAACACTTGCTTTTGCAGGTAGTAATAGCGATAAAAAATGAGGTCTGAGAGGAGGTGGGATTTTAGGACATAGAAAGGACTTTGACTCCTACTGTTTTAGATGAAAACCTATATAATCAATTGAGCAAAGAATTGGCATCAACTGATTTATGCTTTTAAGAGAACAGTAATTATTATAGCTGATTGGGGAATATTTACCAGAGTGGTAAGTATGAGAACAGGGAATGTCTCTTTAAAGTAGCTGTGGATGATGCAGACCAAAAGATTGATAGACATCATTTCAAGACAGAAAGTAGGAATGATCAAATCCAGTTTCTAAAGTGAAACAACCTATAAGATTTATAATTTATAGTGTGAACAAAAGAATCCCTCATTTTTAGAAATGCATATTTTATAATGATAGTAGTAATATCAGGAAACATTTATATTTCAACATAAGGATATTTCTATATCCCTATGATGCCCAAACATTACTGTCTTCAGTTCCTTTTGCTAATGCATTACAAAGAATTTTGTGTGCAGTGGAAGTGTGACCTATTGGTTTCACACTCATTAAGAAATCAATGTTTTTAGAGCAAATGTTACAAATGAATATTTAATTTAGTTGCAATTAAGAATGTGTATTTACAGAACATTTCTTGTTAATTAATACAAACCAAAATGGCTAAACATAGGAAAGTTTGACCTTCCCCTATAACATTTTATTTGAATCCATATTACTTCAAAAGTACCAGAACTTGATCCAAGCTGGTCATTTCCCCTATGTAAACACACCTCTTGCTAATGAGATCCAGCTCCCCAGGTAGTAAGCTGCAGTCAGGTCTTGGCATTTCTCTGCAAAGAATCAAGGACCTGTATATTCAGCTGATTCTTAGGAAAGTGTAATATTCAGAAGCAATTCTGGTAAACAGCTACTATAAAGAACATTTCTATTCCTACTTAAAATGAGCAAAACTGAAGAATTTTACTCAAAATAAGATCTTTTGCATAAATATAAGCCCTATGTATTTAGATATGTACTCTCTACCTCTGGAAATCACAAATTAGAGAAAAAACTAAATCTTAATTTATGTAGCCCTTTCTCACAATTTTTTGCTTGGACATTTCTTCTCATTAAAAGTCAAAATTGACTTCAAATTGCTGCATATTTTCAACTTTTTTACCATTCCAATGAACTGATTTCTGAATGCATCAGTTCTCTAAAGTCAAGGGGATAAAGAACAGGTCATAGACTGCTCCCAGAAGCTTAAGGAAATTATTTGTGCTCTTCTTCCTCATCAAAATTCTTGAAATAAAAAATTACGAACATATTCTGCTCATGTTACACTTAATCAAGCATTAATTGAATACCATATCTTTGCCAGCACGTCCAAACTGCAGACCACAATGTTTTCATGGTTAACTTCAGTCCTTTAGAATATATACTGTCTAAACCACTAGCATTGCTTATAATTTTGTTACAAATTGCAACCATTGTACTAATTATAGAGTAATGAACAAATAATATGACAATAAACATGGAATTTCAAACAGGTCATTTGTTACCCATTAGCCATGTATAAGACAGTTATTAATGAGGCAATAGTTATATTTTTCTCAATATTATGCCTTAATATCTTAAAAAGGTTGATACCTAACATTATTAGAACTAATAATTAATTGCAGATTTATGCCATATATGCTTAAGTAACAAGAAATTGTTCTCTTAATTGTTCCTTAAAGATCTCAATTTATGGAAACTGCTATTCTGTGCAGCTTTGAACAATACTGCTTATGTTGCGGATTCTTCTGAATGAATTAGGCTGCAATAACAATCACTTGCTATTTTTTCAGTAAAATGTGGTTCAGCAAACACCAGTGCTAAGGCTAAAGAGACTGGATAGACTAAAGAGGCACAGACTATTTCTTCAAAACTATGCTTATTGAGAAGAGTTAGTGATGTTATGTGTCGATAAGGAAATTTATATTTCTGCTGGCAACTATTTTTTATGAGACTTGGCAATGATTTACATCTCTCATTTACCCTAATTATCCAAATCATATCCATTTTCAAATATACGAATGAATTACATAAAGGGGACACATTTTGGAATGTTAAATGAACATTTTATAATATACAATTCAGATAGGAACTAGAATGAGTCTTGAGGGTGAAGTAAAGATTACAATCAAATTTCCATCTTGGAAAATTCAAACATAAAAGAAAAAGGTAAATTTTTTGTGTAGGATTCTAAATTATAGTAGCCAACACTTTGCTAATATTACAATATGCATGTCACTGAGTTGACATATTTGTATTAATGGAAATCATGTTAACATCCCATAACTTTTATTTTTATTTATTTTTTATTTTTCTTTATTAAGGAGTTGAGTTGTTGTACATCCCATCACCTTTATAATATCCCTTGCTACATTCTTGTCATAGTGACATCTTATTTGAGGGAAATAAAGGGACCCAACGATGCATGTCACTCCTAGTTTTTACTTTCACATGGAAGGTATAACGGTTACATAGTCATAGAACTGGCAAAACTGCAATCACAGTTCATAATTTATCTAACAGCTTTTGTCGGCTACTGTGCTCTGTGGTCTGTCACGTTGAAGACAATTGTATTTCTTTATATTCATGCTTTATTTTATTAGTGAAAAAATATTGGTGCTTTATTTAACAGTCTCCACGTTCCAGGCACTACGTTTCTATTACAGTTTTACCTGACAGCATAGACAATCTGTGATTCTTTTATCATCATATAATGGAAAGCTTGAAACATAAAAATAAGAGTTGGTTCTCATTGTTTCCAATTTAATTGATTTGCCTTTGTGAGTACTTCCATGCTGTATTTATTTTGCTCTTATATTCTTGGAATTCTTTTTAAAACATTATGTACCTTTGTCACATCTTTTGGCATGAAGTATCTTTTCCTCCAAAGTATAATCACATAATTGCCTACTTGCCAATTTCAAAATCTGTTCATATTTGCTAATCTCTGAAAAATCCCTGAAATTTTAACACATTTATGTGAATTCTTAAATATTGAGGCTGTAAAATTATTTTTATCAGAACATTTTGAATACTTTTAAGGGACCATTTTTATATTATAGATAAGAAAAATGAGTTATTACTATCAAACACATAAAAATTAAAATAACTCCCTCTTCATATCTTTGGCTATATTGTAGTATTCTCTTGAGAGTGTAGGGATTTTGTTTACTTATTTCTTTATACATTTTGTCTTATATGTAAATACACAAAACAGTACTTTGAAATATGTTGTGGTCAGGACAGAGATTTTATAAACATGAAAGCAGTGAAAAATTGGGCTTGAATATGTTTCAACAACGATAATAATGATGTTACCTACCAAATATTAAGAGATTATAGTGAGCTACTAATGATACTATGTACTTATAAGTATGTAGTTCTCACAGACTTTGGAGATGAAATTGTGATCTCAGTTTCACAAGACAGTTTTCAAGATAGAGAGAGGTTAAGCATGTGACCCAACTTTGTAAGCAGTGGAGCCAGGTTCTAAACTAGGATCCATTTTTGTATCCCAGTCTCTGTAGAATATTCTGTCCCAGTTAATTTTGAATTTCTCGGATATCATTTTGTTTTATATAGTAGGAATGCACAGATATAAATTCTTAATGCTTTTAATCAATATTTTTATTTTTTATATTTTCCACATGTTTTATTGGGGCATCATAGTTGTATAAAATTTTTGTTGTTACATACTCATGCATGCACATAATATAAGAACAAAATGTCGCGAACATCACTACCCAGTACTCCCCACCACCTTTGGTCCCTTGCTTTTCTTTTACAAGAAAAAAATGAATGAAAAGAGATATAAAATATTATAGAACAGAAAAAAGGTAGTAACAAACAGCTATCTAAGAAGTCATTACATAGTAATACAAATTTTTAAATATTGAAACTGTAAAATTATTCTATCAGAAGGTTTTAGACATTTTGTGGTCAGTGAAAATATTCTATAAACAAGAAAACAAAAGATAATTTGACTTGAATACATAATGAGAACAGTTTGTTGTGGTCCAGCAAACAAATGCTGTACTTAGAGTGAAAAGATTTGATTTGAATTCTCAGTGTGATCCTCATTATTAGAATCTTGAAATTTCTGAGAGTTATTTGCTTCTGCTGTAAATAAAGGGTAATAACAATTTTGTGTTATTTTTACATATATAGCACTAATGTACACTTTAAAGGTTTTTGTAAATGTGAGAATTTATAATTTCTTTTATGAATAGAATCTTTATCTTTTATTTTACCTAAGGCTGGTATTAGACAATTTATTTGATACATCTTTCCTGTCCTCTTGTTAAGCATTAAGTGAAGCATAAATTGGGTTAAATGCATGATGTGGATAATTGCTAGCATATGTAGATGCTCTTCCATTATCTTCCTTTCTTTCTCCCCTGAGGTAATGATACACATTTGGAAGAATACCTGAGATTTTAGTAATAATCTAGTTTAAACCTTTTCTGATACATGAAGAAGCAGATGTTAAGGAGCAGGGAAGATTCATTTGTTTAGCTCCAAAGTTTTGAATATTAGGATCTGAAAATCTGTCCTAAGGTTATTTCCAAATGACCTCTTCCTGGCTGGAACATGGTACAGTTATGGACATGGAAGCACTAATTGACTTTTACAAAATAATAAAAATGAGCTACTTGGCAAGTCTGCTACAGAGGAAAGCAATAATCGTTTATGAGTTAAATGGTGGCTGGGGATTATTGTAAATATCATAGCATTCCTTCTACCTGTCTCCTTGCTTAAACACCTTTTATCACCTGGTTTGGCACTCATTCATTTCTTTTAAAACATTACTCAATAAGTGCATTCAACAGAAGAATTGTGTCAGACATTGTTCTAGTTGAATGGGATGAAGGAGGTAACAGTATGGGTATGTATTTAATGTGGAGTTTCATTTTTAAATCAGATCTAGGTTTTACATCCATTTATACCACTAAAGTTATGAAAACATGGGAAATGTAATTAAACATTTCAAATGGATTCCATTTATTACATCTGTACATAATTTACCTATTTTATAGTAGGCCTTGTTTTAAACATTCTCTATGGAAAATTACTTCCACCCTGCAATTTCGTAGCATGGTCAACACCGTTTCATCTACTTTATGCATTTAGAAAGTGAAGAGAATGTAATTTAAATAACTTTCTCAAAATCACACAGTCAGCACTGGAAGATTTAGAATTCTAATACATGTATTAGTCTTTTGGGTAAGTTTGTAATCATTACCTATACTCTATCTTTATGACATTATATAGCCTCCAAAATTAAGAATTGACTTAGATAATGCATATAAAAGACAAATGTCTCATTTTAAGGACTAAATAGGGTTAATATAATTATTATATTCTAATGTAATCTCAATTATTCCTATGGATCATTGGAAGCCAAATGAATAACATAAGAACAGATGCATCCTTTACTTTTGATTTTATTATGAATGTATCAATAATGTGTATTTTAAAGAGCAAAAAGGGTAAACAAAATATAGTCTTTTGTCCCAGTGAACCCTTGTATTCCCTCTGCATTTTTTCCTGTCATGGCTTCAACATTCATTAGGGTGAGCTAAATCAAGGCACCTTTGTGAAATTCAGACATTTAATTTGGCAGCACTCATGAAAGACATAGACTTAAAAGAAGGAGAACATGGACATGAAGCCTATTGCTTAAAATTAGCCTGAGGAATTTAAAGATTTTATTATTTATGGTACCTGTTCCCCTTGTGGCCATCTATAATTGAATCCCTATCTGTCTCCATTTCACTGCATTATTCTCAGCCAACTTTGACTACAACCTGTCAAAGGTATCATTATTTTGATGGTTTCATGAATAGAAAATTCAGATTTAGAAGATGCAAAAATCATCAAAACCATCTCTACATTTTAGAAGTGCAGAAAATATTTATATTTAAGTCTCTTTTATAGACTTTCATCCTTTTGGTGGTATTTCTTTATACAGATTGGTCCCAATTGTTACAGAATATTTGTCTCCCCTGGTTTGTGGTGCATTTGAAAATGTTCCAAGATACTAAAACTATGGGCTAGAAATATATATCTTCATTTTGTGGATGGTTCCAGCCTGCTATATATTCTAAGTGGATGATGGTTCTGTTTTAGGATTTCAGGGTTCTGTTTATTGAAGATCAAGCTGTTAGGAATTGGAGAAAAGCTATGTTGAGTTCATTTTCTTTATTTTATTCCCCACTTTAGATATTTGTCAGATAGCTCATCTTACTAACAACATAACCATTCTCTCTTTATATGCATTTGAAAATAAATGAATAAATAAATAAGATTTTATAAAGTTCTCAACATGAGTTCCCTATTTTTTCTATTGAAAACTAATTAGCTGAATTTAGATTTTCAGTTAATGCTCGAAGAGACTATAAAGGAAGCCACAAAACATTAAAGAATAACACTATGTTTGTGTGAAAGTTATTATTTCTTTTTTTAATGTCTTTTTATGTTTTTAAAGCTTTTCTGGATAAGTTTGCTAATATTGTTTTAAGAATTATGCTTAGTTTAAAAATCAAAAAAAAATATGCTACAGCATTCTGTAGTATATAGGAAGAAAGGGAAATCATGGTGCCTTCTTTTTCTCCCCTACAGCATTCTGACCTTTGTACAATATTAACAGCAATCTGTAATGAAGCAGAAAGTAGACATCAATTTTATTCCTATAAGACAGCACCCAACAAATATCAACATAAGGCTTTTTACTGGAAGTCAGACTACAGATCTCCATTTAAACTAAAGATTGGAGAGGAATCTTTTATTTTCCACTCTTCATCTAAATCTTGAGGTCTATAAACTCAGATTAGCCTGTTGAAATTTTCATGAGACTAGATGATATCATTGCATACATGTGTAGATACGTGGATAAATATATCAAGCTCGACTTATACTCCTGTCTAAAGATGAAAGAGGTTAGCTGCATGATACTGTCAGCAGTATTGAAGATATGGTTAATCATACTTCCTTTGGGAAGAGGGGCTAAAGAGACTTAATTGTGTGTGAGCCAGAGTTATAAGAATTGATCAAAAGACAAGCTTCCAGATGATTATTGAGAGAACTTATTTCACCTATTTTAAAGCATAGTATAATCTTGTAACACAAAGTGTTCTACTGGCTTCATTCAAAAAATGGATCAATAAAAGGAGCAAAGTAGCATATGGGTAGGATGAGCAAGTACAGAAGTCTAATACAACATAAGTCTATAATTAATAAAGTTGTGCAAATTTTGTTAAATAGGTAGATTTTAGCTATTCTTGGCAAAATGTACGTGAGATGATATATTAATTCACTTCTCTAAAATAATCATTCTGCTTTCTGTATGGATCCTATAATACCATTTTGTAAACATCAAATATACACAGTAATATTTACTCATAAAAGGAAAAAGACAATAGAGTACAACAATAAACCCCCTCTTACATGATCAATTGACTTTGGCAAAAGTGATTAAATGGAAATGGGAAAGTTATTAGAACAAGTGGTAAAGAAACATTAGATTTTATATGTATATAAAAGATTACACAGACCTTATATCAAACACAAAAGTTAATTTGAGATGGGTCATATATCTAAAGGTGAAGGTGAAAAGAAATAATCTTCGAGAAGGAAGAAAAGGAGTATTTTGATAATTTTGGAGTAGATGACCTTTTTGACATATTCATGGGATATTGTGAATATGTAAATAACTTATGCAATGATATAAGACAACAGAAAATGGGTACATTGTAAGTGAGGAAATGACTCAAAAGCATATGAAAAGTTGCTCAAAATGATTAGTTCTCAGTTGAGTACAAATTAAAACCTCAATTATATATGTCTTCTCACCCACAAGAATGATTAAAATATAAAGTTCTGAGGATACCAGGTATGTTGGTGAACTTTCACTTTCTTTTTATAAAGGTTCTATAATTTCTTCAAAGGGCCTCTGCCTTCACGATCTCTTCCAAACCTAAATGCATCCCCAAGGTACCATGTCTTAATAACATCTCAATATGGGTAAGGGATTCAATAAAGGGATTTGGGGGGGTAGATAAATTATTCCATACATAAATCTCAGCAGTAAACTAAAATATACTCCTAGAAAATACAATAACATACATGAATCTCAAAAACATTATGTTGAATAAGAGAAAACATACTAAAAGCATGTACCTCATAATTCAATTTATCAATAAACTATAGTGAAAACAAAGTTGAATGCTGGCTGCCTATTTGCTTGGAGAGGAGATTCTGAGAAGGGAAGAGGAACAAAGGGACTGTCAGTATGATGGGGATTTTCTTTGGATTGATGAGAGTGTTAGGTATGAGTCTATTTTTCAAAACTCAGCAAGCTATTCTCTTCAGATGTGTATTTCATTGCATGTAAACTACATTTTAATAATTAAAATATTATCCAATTAGTGCAAAAAATCTATGAATAATTAAAACTTTGGATAAAAAGTAAAAGCGCTAACATTTTTTGCTCCATCCATCATGAAATATCTTCAAAATATATTAAAATCTAGTACTCCTTACCACTTGTGCTATTTTAACTCTCCCAATACTGTGTCATTCCTAGACTATTTCATTAACTTCTTGATTTATCTATTTTCATTCTTCTTCCTCACAATTGTTTTGTCCTTCAAGCAGCATCAAAGATAAACAAAGACGGACACTAGATAAAGTAGTAAGGACAGATTTATTCAGAATTAATTACAGCAATAAGGAAACAGGTCCTGTATAAATTAGAGTCAACTTCCACTTACACAAAGGAGACTAGATCTTTTGAAAGGAGTATGGGGGAATATGGAGGCTGGTGAATGGGAGATTGAACAGTCAGGGAAGCAAAAATTTTGGAAAATTGTTTATTGTGTTTAGGGCATCTGGGTTTACTAAATGGCTTGTATTGCTTAGGTCACTACCGTCCCAAAAGCAGAAGGAGACAGGGGCCCAAGGGAGGAATTAAAGGGGCTGATATTGTCATCCTAGAAATACTTCTTGTATTGTTAGAAACTGTTAGTGTTTGTTCAACTCCTTCTCTTTCTCTATGTGTGTGACTGTATGTGTAAAGGTGCAGGAATGGGATGTGGATAAAATAATTTGTGATGAGAATCTCGGGTTTCTCAAGACGAAGGGTGAGATCTGGCCAAGAAAAGGACTCCCAGAAGCCCCACTGGGCTTTGGTCAAGCAGAGAGTCTTTGTCAGCAGCCAGAGGAAAGCAAAAGTTAAGGTATTTTCTTTTCTTTTCTTTCTTTTTTTTCTTTTAAGAGGTAGAGGAACAGTGTGAGAGAGAATCAGTTTTATTTAGTTTTCCATGTGGCTTTCATTGCTCTGACACTGTTGTGTAAGCTTCTGTCAGTTTCTTAAAACAAAACAACAACAAAAACTCTCCAAAGACTTACCATAGCATTCAGAAGAATCAAAGTCCTTCATGTGATATGCAAGAATTTGAAAGATCTTTCCCAGTTTGTCCTCCCATCAGCTTCGAATATTCTCATCTTACTCATTCTGCTCCAGTCCCCTCACCTTTATATTCATTGGATATCTAAGTGTATTTATATTATATATATTTTTTTGATTTTGAGTACTGAATATTGAACCCATGGATTCTATATTCCCAGGCCTTCTTTTTTTTTTTATTTTGAGATAGGTTTCACTAAGTTAATTAGTGCCTCACTAAGTTTCTGAGCCTAGTCTGTTTCAGCCTCATGAATCTCAATTCATTATCTGACGGATTTTGTACTTTTGCTTTCTCTTCGTGCAGCCTTCTACTCTGTATTTCTGTATGATCTGTTCATTCACATTCAGGAGGAATACTCAAACATTTCCTCAAAGAACCTTCCATGGACTTCTTATCTAAAATTACACCCCTCTGGGAAACACTACCCTTTTGATTTTATACGTCACATTTCTCATTCCTGGGAATGCTTAAAATATAATTTATATGTTTATTACTTAAATCATGGTCTTCTCATAGTGGTGCATACTTCTAAGGTAAAAAAAAATGTGTCTATCTCCTTCACAGCTCAGTTTCATGTGTCTACAAGAGTGACCAGCATTTATTGGGTACTTAGTAAATACTTGTTCAATCAAAAGAAGAATGATTTAGTTTTTATGTGTGGTATTATACTTTTACCTAAAAAAAAATTAGTATTGCTACACAAAAGTTTGATTTCTCCATTAATTTCACAGTAGTGCCTCAGTAGCTACCCAGACAAAAGTAGCTATTTGTGAAGTTGTCTTAAAAGCTTATATTGTCCATTTGAGGACATTATGGTTGAGAAGTATTAAATCTGATAAAATTTAACAATGAGCCCAAGTACTTTTTGACTAGTAACTCAGTCATCAGAAAAGCAAACAGTGAACCAAATATGCAGGGGAAGCAGTAAGAACATCTAGTTTACCCCTTTCACTGGTGTAATTAACTGAGTTTAAAGCTCTTTTCTTTTGAGTTAACTTTATACCTATTCCCGTGCAGAATTTTTTTTCTTGTCTGATATTTCCTCATTTAGTAAATTAATAGATTTTTTTTCTGCCTGCAGAATGCCCATTAGATCTTTCAACAACATGAAATAAAGTAGGATAAAATAGGTACCTATCCCCCCCAAAAAAAAGAACTGACATTTTATCGTGGTGATAAATGAATTTCCCATTACATTGCTGTAGGATTAAAAACTAGATAGTCATCTCAGTGATGTGGACATTCCCTAAATGTTCATTAATTTCCAGGAAACCACCTGCACCTTGATCATTACCCTGAAAAATAAAATTTAGGGGGAACATAGAAGATAATTATTCTCTCAAGTTCAAGTAGCAGATCATGTTCTGCTAAAGTATTCTAATCTTTGAAAATCTCATAATAAATGACTGAGAAGATAAACAGCCCTTGGTCAAATGATTGACAAATTTTGGTACCTTTAAATAGTACAATAATATGACATGTATTCTGGTATTTCTAAAATTTGTGTACAAAATACTGGATATATGTTTTCCACCTGTACTTCACTTATTCTAGTCTTTAATGAAGGGGTATCTCTAATGCAGAATATTTTGAATGGTGAGCATCAGAATATATTTAAGAGGTGGAATACAATGGGAAAAAGATATGAGAATGGAGCTAAGTAGCAGTCATGTTTCTGTCCTTCTCAGGGCTAGAAGACAATAGTGTACAGGAATTTAAGGTCATTTATCTACATAACATACGTAAAAGACTATGCACTATGATTACACATGAGACTCGCAAATGCAGGAATGCAGGCCATGAGTAAGCAGTGAAGAAAATAAATTCCAATAAATTTAAATTAATTATGCTTAGTATACTTTTAGTACAGTGGCAGTGCATTGATCCATGCTAGAGGGGCAAAGTAACTTTCAGAAACCTAAACTGGCAGATTAAAAGTAACTTATATACTTAGGTGAGTGCTGCTATATTCTTAGAAAACTAAAAATGCACACAACTGGCAATAAGTATCGTGCGTATGTGTTACTAAAATTAAATCTAGTTTTTAAATTTTTTCTACTTAGTGTTGTCTATTCTTTCTTTTACCTTTGTTCAACATAGTCTTACATATCAGAGGAAATCATTTTTACATATTCATGTATACATGGATATTGACAAAGTAAATTAAGGCCGATCCTAGTCCAGAATCTCCCCACTTCCTCCACTCCCTGTTCTCATGTCTCCTCTGCATTACTCCATATTAAAGATAGAAATAAGCATATACATGCCTATTAATTTTTGAAATTTCTGAGTTTCTGCTTGCCTATGCATGGTTGGGCTTCTCATTGGAGTCAAGCATTCCCAAATGCATTGATAACTCCCTCTCTTCACCCATCTTCTGTGAAATTTCACCTATGTTGAGATTATTATTTAAGCTTAGCTAACTTTCATCTTGTCTTAGATTTTACTGTAGTTTCCACATATGAGAGAAAACATTTGGCCCTTATGTCTCTGAGTTTGGGATGTTTCATTCAGCATAATTTTTTCCATCTCCATTCATTTGACTGCAAATGCCATGATGTCGTTCACTCTAAAAGCAGAATAGAACTCCATTGTATATATGTACCACAGTTTTTGAATCCACTCATCCAGTGAGGGGCATCTGGTTTGGTTCCATAGCTTTGCCATTGTAAATTGAGCTGCTATAAACATTGATGTTGCTGTGTCTCTGTAGTACGCTGATTCTAACACTTTTGGGAAAATACCCAGGAGTGGGATAACTGGGTCACAAGGTGATGTCAACTCTAGATTTTTGAGGAGTCTTCACACTGCTTCCCAGCATGGATGTACAAGTTTGCAGTCCCACCAACAGTGTGATAGTGTTTCTTACTTCCCATGACCATTCCAGCATCTGTTATTTCTCAGATTTTTCATTTTTGCCACTTTAAGTGGAGTGAGGTGAAATCTTAGTGAAGTTTCAAGCTATATTTCTTTGATTGCTAGTGACATAGAACATTTTCACATATATTTAGTGGCTTTTTGGACTTCCTCTATGGAGAAATTTCTGTTTAGTACCCTAGCCCATTTATTGATTGAATTATTTGTGGTTTTGGTGTTCAGTTTTTTTAGTCATTTGTATATTCTGAATATTAGTTCTCTGTCAGAGATGTAGCTGGCAAGGGTTTTCTCCCATTTTGTAGGTTTTCTTTCAACAAAAACAAATCTTTAACAAGTAAATAAAAATAAGTATTTAGAAGTGCTTTGATGATGTTCTAAGCCTTAGACAACTTACAGATAAAACAAATGAATGAGTTTTTGCAAGAGTTGAAAAAGCAGGCATAGTTAAAAGACACAATGGAACACTTGATTGAGTACTGAGGGGAGAAGTAAAGAATAAGGATGAAGTAGAAGAAATTAATTCAGATAAAGATGCCTACAAGAGGGAAGAACATCTCTGGACCCTTAAGACAAACATTAAACTACTTATGCAAAGGCAGCACAAAATCAGATTATTCTAATAATGATATCTTTGGTGTTTCAATAATCCTTAAAATTTCAGTAAACTTCAAGGAATTTCAGAGTGGCTGTTGAATCCCTGCTTTCTTTCTTGTTTCATATTTATACACTGAACCTCTTAAATTGCCTCTGGACTGCATCCTCAGACCTCTTCTCTGCTTAATTCAGTTGCTTGATGGTATCTTGAATTTCAGGTATATAAAACCAACTCCTTACATATTTTTATCACAAGTTTTACATAAAAATGAACTCATACTTATTACTAAATGTACTCTTTCTTGAATACTTCCACTATTCATTGTAGGCAATTTGGTCATTATATTTACTCAAGCAAAAATACCTGGAATAATCCTTTTGTTATTTCCTTTTTATCATATTTATGTTCAAGCAAGGTATATTCAGACCACAATGTATTTATACATGTTTCTCAATTTTGGAAACTTCTGTCTTTTTTTCAAATTATCTACTCCTTGGTCTTCACCAAGGCCTTCACTGAATCAGTCTGTCCTTGAAACTCTGTTTAATTTGTGAGTACCATCTTCCAACTGTACCCCTAAATCTCTATTGCCATTTTTTAGATTTACCTGTTTTCCTCCATATGGTTACATGTAAAATATAGTCTTAAGATTTATTTTGTGTGAAAGTAAGCTCTTTGGTATTGTTATTTGCTGGGTCCTTCTTGTTTTTTTAGCAATCAGAAGTTGATTAGCACTTAGTGGGAACTCAAAATTTTCTTGATGAATTAGTGAGAGATAACATGCATCAACTGCTACCACGCAACAATGGAACTGTTTGTTCTTTATTTATTTTTTTTTCGGTCAAGAATAACATAGCCAAATTACTTAAAGAGCCTTTACACTTCTACCATTAGGCACATCTTGGATATTTTCACAATTTACAAGACTGGATGCCCACTATAATTGTTTGGCCATTTAAAATTGTTAGTTAATATCTTATTCTTTCACGTAAAGAACTTTTCTTGTTTGCTATCATTTTTTTTAAATTTCTAGTAAATTTGTCAAAAGTTCAATAGATATGTGAAAACATGACCAACCTGATTAATATTCATGGAAATACAAATAAAATAACAAATTGAATATCTTTTTTCCCTCTTATTTTTTAACAAAAACTAAAACTTGACACAAACAGCTTGTGAAGATGCTTATTTGTGAAGCCATTTTGGAAAACAAATCAATTCTGTTTTGTGATGTTAAAGCACACACCTGACAGTCTTGCACTTCCAATTCTACATGCTAAAAAGAAACTCATGGGGTACCAACACATATTTACAAGTGGTTGTATTATTTCTAAGAGCAAATAGCAAAAATTAAGTGAAACTATTTGATGTTATTTGTATTCTTCATTTAAAATCATTTTTCTTCCTACCAAGGCCACATTTCCTTGAAGGTGGGATATATTTTCAGACACTATTGATTTCAGACTGCCAGATGATCTTACTTGAACAATGGAATGTGAACAGAAATGATCTATTTAATTCAATCTTTTCATTTAAAACATCTGGGGTGAATTGTATTCTTTTCTAAGCCCCAGCTTATTCATACACAGCATTTTAAAAATTCCATGATTTGTTCAATCATAATATTAGATACATAACACATGTTTGACTAATAAATGAATAAATTATTCTGAACTGCACTAGTTGCCCTATTATATAAGGCTTCTGAAAGACAAGCATACAGACAAAACAAAGGCAAGAAAATAAAATGATTTATTACCATATATTGTTTGGATCTCAACTACCTGGAAGCTAGGATATATCAGATAGAGAAATCAGAGATCCCAGTATGTCCAGTTGATAAGCTGGAAACCCAGGAGAATCAATGGCTCAATTCCAGTCTGAGTCTAAAAACATGAAAAAATTCTAATCCAAATCTTGAAGCTATAACATCAAAGTTTCATCTCTAAGATCATGAGGCAGAGAAAGCAGATTTTCTTACTCAGTGGATTGGATAAGACCCAGCCACACTGGGGAAGGCAACCTGGTTTACTCAGTCTACAGATTCAATGTTTATCTTGTCCAGACATTCTCCCAGCCTCAGTAGCTATCCAGGCACCCTGTGCTCTAGTCTGGTTGACACATAAAATTATAACTCACACTCAGACATCCTTGAAGTCACAACTTTTTAAAAATAAGCCTATTTTCTATGTTTAGAAATCTCCAGTACTTGTATCTATTGTTATTTTTTGTCCTAAGTTGTTTTTGTATATTTTTTTATATCAACATATTTTCATTTGATTTTTATTAATCATAAAAAACACAAGATAGAGAACAAAAAAAATGGGGGGGGGGAATTTCAAATGAAAATTAAGCCCTGGGATTAGCATTACTTTAACTTCCCATACATTGATTAAATTGACATTTTATGAAGTTTTATTAATCTTTTCAGGTATCATTAGTAGTTTATGATGTTTCTTGATGACCTAAAGAGCAATGACTGACCCATAAGGAAGGATATGTTAATTGGGAAAATGGCCTTTAAGATTTGCTAGCCTTTAAGATTTGACTTTCAGGGGTTTGGAAACATGGTGCCCTCCTGAGTAAAACTTCATGCTGCAGGATTTGGAGGTGGTATCCAACAGTAGGATGGGGCCAACAGTGTGTGGAATCATTACCCCCCTAATTCTTTAATACCAAAGGAAAAGAGCTTTGCATTAAGGAATCTAAACAATGAGTTTGTTGTGCCTGCTGCTGGCTTCACAGCCAGGGAGCAGGCAGCTATCCTGGAGGGGGAGGAAGCAGGGCTCAAGTAATCTAACTTGGACAAGCTGGGAACACCTTAACGGACTCCATGCTCAGTTTGTAACAGCTGATTCTGAAGCTCTGGGAATGATTTAATCACTCGAAATAGCGAACCTATAGCTGTTCCTCTGTGCAACTCAGCCAGCTGGCTCTGCCGCCATTTTCAGATTTCCCTGAGGGTGGGGCTGGTCACTCCCTAGTCAGAAGTGAAACCAGACCTATTGTTTATGCACAGACTAAGGTCCTCAGTCTCCATGAACAGAGAAGCAGATCTAAGCGCTCTGTGTCCTGGCCGTCTGCCCAGGGGGATGTGTGGGACTGGCAACTCACTCTCCAGCTCATGATACATGCAAGTGGTGGCCTCCTGCCTGCCCTCTTACACTCCCGACCAGGAGGAGTCTGTGAACCGAACTCGGCTCAGTAAGGCATACATTCCCAAGGTGGACACTTGCTTCAGTTTCTCCAAAAGCTGCCTGTAACTCTTGAACAAGGCAGGGACTAGCATGAGTCTCAGGAACCTTTGAACAAAAGGGGAAGCCTGGGCTCACATTCAGCTTCCAAATTCTGTGCATAGCCAAGACTCCATGGGTCCTGAGCACTTCAGGTGGGACTGGGGTTCCATGCCCCTTAGTGATTGCAATTGAGAACCACATAAACACTGACCCAGTTAAGCTGGAGCCTCCTTCCCTTGCTGGGACTGTGACACCCCCACAGAACAGCTCTTAGGTTTTTTTTTTTTTTTTTTAAAGAGAGAGGGACGGTGAGAGAGACAGAGAAAGAGAGAAACAACTTTATTTAGTTTTTTCGCATGGCCTTGGTTGCTCCAACACTCAGTTGTGTACGTGGTGCTGGGGTTTGAACCCGGGTCCTCGCGCTTGCCAGGCAAGCACCGAAACCACTGAGCCACCACTCCAGCCCCAGCTCTTGGGGTCTTTGAAGGTCACAAGACAACCAAGAGCATGGCAAGAGCAAATCTGTAGAAACTAAGTTCAGGCTGCCCACTCTCCTTTGAACAATCAGAGACCCATACATCTACACCAGGATCTACTAGACTCCTTATAGCTCCTGGGTTGCTGGCTTAAGAAGATCAGGAGTTTGGTCAGGCAGAAAATAATCTACCCAGGAGTGCATCTCAGGTGGTGCTGAACTCTATTCTCACAAGAAGAGGGAGAGGGCAGGGTCTTCTACCACTCTGCAGCAGAAAATTTTGAGGAGATCCTCTAGGAAAACCCCAGGAAACTGGAGATTACCAAGCTGCATTCCCTCCCCCCTACCCACAATAAGCTCAACTGGGAAGAGTCTCCAGGTAGATGGCAGATATGAATGCATTCCCCGACAGTACACACTGACCTAAGGAGCAAAAACTCAGAACTTTCCCAAGTCCTTGTCCTTTCTTTTCTTTCTCTTTTTTTTTTCTATACTGTGGATCCTGCTGCCATCTAGTATTTTTAACTTTTTTAGCTGTTAACTAAAAAGAATTTGTGGGGAGCTGGATTGTCCCCCGGGGGCCGATCAGGAGGAGGATGAGTGCCGACGGCTGGAACCCGGGTCCTCCTCATCCAGGGACCCCTTCCCTCCCAGCCGGGGAAACGAGGCAACCACACGCAGCTGATGGCAGCTCAGAATCCATTTATTACTAAGGCACATGGGTTTTTATAGAGGAGGAGGGGAGACAGCCAAGGAATCAATAATCCTTCTAAGGGAGTTGTCAGGTGTTATGTAGATTTCAAATACAGACAAAAGTTAGGAACATTCTGTAGTCAATACATTCTGACCCACCCTGTTTGACCTTTTGTAAAACAAAGCACGACCTAGCAGCCCCTCCTGAAGGAATTTATACAAATAGTAACAAGATTGCTCCAGGGCAGCTGATGAAACGGAGTGGAGGTCAGACCGAAGGTTAGACCCCAACAAGAATTTTTAAAATTCTTTTTAGCTTTATTGTTATTACTGAATTTGGTGTTCTTGGATGTATATTTTTGTTTGTTTGTTTGTATGTATTGGTGGTTGGTTTCTACTATTACTGTGTCTTCTCCAACATGATTGTTGTCTCCATAGAATTGGAATCTGACCAGGAAAACTCTTCATGATAGTGAACTAGCCCTCAGTCTCCTTGGGTCAAAGAAAACCACGCTCCATACTAACCTCTCCTCCCCACCCCGTACTCTGGCAATTCCTAAACTATATGCTGTTCTCTTTCATCCTCACCCAAAGTCTTTACCCCACTTGCATCCCATTTCTCTTTTCCTTATCCCTAGTTGAATAAACTACACCACCCTAAACCCTTGAACCTCTTTATTCTAAGCCAGGAGTTCTAAACTACCTCCCTCCTCACTTCCTTAGCCTTCTAGTAATTTCTTCTCCTTACTTATAGAGTCCCTGCTAACTGAAGAAAAGGTCATCCTTCAAATGGTAGTAGCTTGCTAGTGTAATATATTGTGAGAGCTCTCAGGGAAGAAAACTGCTGCTATATGTGCTAATCATCACTATATCTGTTTTAGTTGAAACAGTTTAGTATATAAACCTATAGGCTCGCAATTCCTCATTGATTGGACTGACAGTTATTGATCTGAGCTTCCCAAATAGCACCCCAGTCCAATGAAGCAAAGTCATAAGAAGCTCCAATTATCCCTATAAAAGCAATACTCAGTGTCAGACTTTAAGACACAACCCCTGTATCTGAAAATGAGGAATAGGGGAAATAACTATTCTCCTCAACATCACATATCCTCATCCAAGGACTCCATGGTCAGGGCCCTAGATGAAAACCTAAGAAATTGTATCAACAATATGATTAGTAACTCGAAGAGTTGAAAGAAGAATTAAGGAAAGAGATCAGAGATCAATTTCAAGTGATGAGAGACAACTTTTATAAGGAAATAGGTGAGCAATTCCATGAGATGAAAGATCACCTTTATAAACAATTAGACAACCTTAAAAGAGATGTCACCGAGCTATCAGAATTGAAAAACACATCAACCAAATCAAATCTTCACTGGAAGATACTAACACCAGAGTAAACTCTACTGAAAACAAAACCTCATCTCTTGAAGAATATACAATAGATAACAAAGACAGGGTAAGCAGTGTCGAGTTCAAAGAGGACAGACAAGAGAAGAAACTTATGACACATGACCAGAACTTCCAAATAATATTTGATGAGATGAGGAGAAATAACCACAGAGTCATTGGACTGAATGAAAATTCCAAACAGCAAACAAAGGGCATTAAGTACCTTCTAAGTGAAATTATAAAGTAGAACATCCCTTACATTAGAATTGACCCAGAATACCACATTCAAGACACTTATAGGAACCAAACCAGCATAATCAAATGAGAATTCCACCAAGACATATCATATATAAAATTAGTAACAGAGAAATTAATGAGAGAATTCTAAAAGTTAGAGAAAAGCCCCAAATCACATTCAGAAGCAAACCAATTAGGGCCACTATGGATTTTTCAGATGAGACCTGAAGGCCAGAAGAGCTTGGAACCATATTTTTCAAGCCTTGAAAGAAAATGAGAAGGAGTAAGATGGCGGTTATCCCAGCGACACTGACCCCGTGAAGCTCCCTAGAGTCAACTCAGGCTGCGCATCGGCACGTGGATTCCCACGGTAGGACGACTTTCCCGGAACCGGCAGGCATTGCCTCCTGCTAGTTCTTTGACCCCAAAGGAAAAGTGAAGAGCATTAACCAAAAAAAAAAAAAAAACAAAAACAAAAACAAAACTAGGAAGCTGCTGCCAAACGCGGGGCCACCCCCACACCCGGTGGGAGTGGAACTTCCTCACGGGGGTCCAAGCTATCCCTGATCAGATCCCCTAATCTGGCCTCCAACTCACTAATTGGACCGCTCTTCATATATATGAACTCGGATTTAAGTCCAGATATTTTCCTGCTTAATAGCTAATTTACACCGGCTCCTGCTAGCTGCACCAGCAGCTGCACGCTTGCCGGGGGGCGGGGCGACCTGCCCAACGAAACACGGTGACGACCTTTCTGCACTGGCCCACTGTGAACTCTCGGTTTTGACTGCTCTCCATATATATGAACTGGGATTTAGGTCCAGATATTTTATCTGCTCAATAGCTAATTTACACCGGGTCCTGCGCGCTGCACCAGCAGCGGCGCGCTTGCCGGGGGGCGAGGCGACCTGCCCAGCGAAACACGCTGTCGGCCTCTCCGCGCCGCGCCGCGCCGGGCAAAGGTTTGCAACCTGAAACGGAGGAAGGGTCTGAATTTCAAGACCAAGCACCATTGCGAACTGACTGCTCATTGCTTTGCCTAGTCTTGCAGAAAGCGCTGGGGAGAGATTGCTATCAATCTAGTCAACGGCCCGTAGCCATTGTGATGTGTCCCTGAGGGCGGGGTGAGTCTTCCACCCCTAGCGGGGTGAGTCTTCCACCCCTAGCCCCTGCATGTAACTGGCCGCAAGAAGCTTTGAATATATGGGGCAGCCTGGGTTTCAATTAAGCCTCTGAGCTCCTCACATAACCAAGGCTGTGGAGTCCTGGGCACCTCAAGCAGGTCCCCTTCTAGTGCTAGTAACGGAGAATCACAAAACTCTAGAAAGACCTGGCCCTTTCCATGAGGTCCTTAGCCAACAGCACTAAACAGCTCCTGAGCCCTCTGGGGATCACAAGACACGCAGAGTGGGCCATCATTAATCCTGAGGAAGCGAGACTCAGGCTAGCCACTCTGCTTGGATCAATCAGAGTCCCACGGCCTCTGTAAAAGGAGCAACTCGATTACCTACAATTTCTGAGCCACAGACCCAAGAAATTTCTGGAGTGTAGATTGGCTGGAAACAACCAACTTAGGCTTCTGCCCAGGGGGAGTCAAATACCCCTTTACTACAGAAAATTTCAGAGCAGATCCTCTAAGAAAATCCAGGCCACCGTACTCAACCAATCCCTTTCTCCCCAACCAAGCTCAACTCTGAAAAATTCCCAGCCTGATCCCGGGTTTCATTACACCACCAAATGATACATACCTCTGGATCTAAGGGTCAGAAATTCTCGGAACTGTAACAACTAGTGTTGCATTTTTATTGGAGGTGTTTTTTTTTTTTTTGGTTTTTTTTGTTTGTTTTTGTTTTTGTTTAACGGGATTCCGCCTGAAAAATAAGATTTTCGAAATTTTTAACATTACTGTGGGTTTTCAGGTTTTTCTTTTGTTCTTGTTGGGTTTTTTTCTTCTTTTTTTTCTTTCTTTCTCTTCTTTCTTTCCCTTCCGTTTCCTCTGCTCCTTTCTTGACTTACAACCAACTCGGAATTCTGGTGGAGGTGGATGTAAATACTTATCGGTGTGTATGTAATGGTGATTGGTTCTTATTGCTTCAGGTTTCTAAATCTTAGTTAACCCTACTGCTAACTCTTTTCTCCAATTTACTCTGGTAATTTCTTAATTTAAGC